>CABHPR010136185.1:15977-42444 GCA_902168415.1 Peromyscus melanophrys
AGGAGGAGGAGGAGGAGGAGGAGGAGGAGGAGGAAGAGGAGGAGGAGGAGAAGGAGAAGGAGGAGGAGGAGGAGGAGGAGGAGGAGGAGGAGGAGGAGGAGGAGGAGGAGGAGGAGGAGGAGGAGAAAACAAAAATTAAGTGAGGTCCAAGAACATCTGTACAGAAATGTCAGCATTTAGGAGACAGAAAGCAGGAGGACTTAGAGGTTCAGACCAGCTATAGTGAGTTCAAGGGCAGCCTAAAGCACATAGTTAAACCTTGATTTGAACCAAAATAACAAAACAACAAACAAAGAAGAAAGTGTAAGTTAAAGATGTACTTAGAAATCAATTTTGACCTAATATATGGGTTAGGTTAGAATCATCTGTTGAAATTTCTCAGAGAATCTTTAAATAGTTATCATAGATATTTGATCATCTTACTCTAATGGTATTTCATTTGAGCTGTAGAGGAAATAATTTGTTTGATTACACTGTGACATGCAATTATTACATTTTGAGTATGATAGAGATTTAAAGAAAACAGGTGTGACCTTTATTTTACTGTTCCAATTATCAAAAGGTCGTTTCAGCAATCAACATCTGAGAAGTAGATAACAATACTACTCACATAAGAAAATACCAGTCAGTGTTAAAATAAAAGATATGTAGATACACTCAGCAGAATGTAGTCAGTGATTTAGAGACTGAATAAAAATATCCTAGACCAGTAAATGTTGAGAATCCCACTTGTCCGCTGAAACCAGAGTAGTACCATGTATAAAGACCAAGGAAGTAACATACAGAAATACTCCTACTACTCAGAGCACAGCATTTGGTTAACTGGATGCTTCTGAGGAATTTGCAGCATGTAATCAACAGCTGAAAGCCTGACTGCCACCTGCCCAAATCTGAAATTTGTTCCACAGTTCTATTCTCCATTTAGTTGAAATATATGTATAAATAAGAGAAGTAACTAGCTCATTCTGTATAAATGCATATTTAGGCCAAATTTAAAATAACATTGGCAAGAATACTGAATGTTTTTTATTGCACAATGTAAGATATAATGGTTGAAAATGAAACAAAATGATAAAATTATCCACACCACTTCAACCCAAAACACTTCAACCTTCTTATACATATACAAATAAATATGAAATCAATTTATCACACATTATATTAGGACTAGAGTGGGTGGTTTGAGTTAGGTACTCGAAGCTTTGATGCAGTGATGTGTCCTTTGAATTACACATGCACTCTGCTTTTTTTTTTTCTTTTTGCAGGTCTCCATCACCATGGAAGCACAGCCAAAGCTGGCTTTGTAAGTCTGTCTCCACCTTACTGCACTTAACACAACCATTAGCTGGGCTCATGGGTGGTCACAGTGTTCCACCTCATCCTGCTATCCTAAGTTCATAATTAGAGGCCCAGCTTAGGAGTCATCATTCCTTGTAGATACAAATTAAATGAGGCTTGAAGAGTATATGCTTTCTCCATGCTGAGTAATGAGTTTTTAAACATAATGCCAGGGGATTTTTTCTTGATGGTTCACACAAGAATATACAAGTCAAGGAAGGAAAAAAAAAAGTCAGTTATAGTTACCCCAGACAATCAGTACTTTTGTCAGATGTGCACATTACACTTTCCTTTCTTTTCGCCATCATTTTGGTTGAATTAACAATGAACTTTCCTATACTTTCAACCAGATATGAGTCATCTAAATTGGGTGCCTCAGATTCTTCTTGCCATATTCAAGCTATAAAAACTACTTACAAGTATTGTTGATAGGGACCACTAATCTTTGACATCCACGAATTTCTCAAAATAGTCCCATCTTTTATCATTTTCTCTTACCAATTGAGTCTCAGGGAAATTTAAGAATCTTTGCACGCCAACCTTCTCAAGTAATATAAGAACAAACATTCCTATGTAGTTTGAATTTCAGAAATAGATACTGGAAGAATTATTAAAATTTAGACTTCTGTATACCAATAAATAGCTCATCCTTTATCACTGTAAAGGAATGTAGATCCTTTACAGTGTTTGATACTGATATATCTAGGCTTCATGTTGTCATAAAGTGCTATGTAAGTTGCTGAGACAGTAGGAAAGTTCAAGCAAGATAACAAATCCCTGAACAAATTTGTGGTGGTATTTTGTTCCAAAAATATTGTGCACCCTAATAAACTTATCTGGGGTCAGAGAACAGAACAGCTACTAGATACAGAGGTTAGAAAATGGTGGCACTCACGCCTTTAATCCTAGCATTCCAGAGGCAGAAATCCCTCTGGATCTCTGTAAGTTCAAGGCCACACTGGAAACAGCCAGGCATGGTGACACAGGCCTTTAATCCCAGAAAGTGAGCCTTTAATCCCAGGAAGTGAGGGCAGAAAGCAGAAAGGTATTTAAGGAGTGAGGATGAGGAACTAGAAGCTGGTTAAGCTTTTAGGCTTCTAGCAGCAGTTCAGCTGAGATCTTTTTGGATGAGGACTCAGAGGCTTCCAGTCTGAGGAAACAGAATCAGCTGAGGAACTGGCAAGGTGAGGTAGCTGTGGCTTGTTCTGCTTCTCTGACCTTTCAACGTTACCCCAATACCTGGCCCCAGGTTTGTTTTTATTGATAAGACCTAAGAATTCATGCTACACAATTTTTTTTTAAATTTTTAATCATAAATAATGAAGAGTTTTTAAACTGTAATTACAATAATGCCATATCTGGATTTGGTCTGAATGTGTACAAATCTGGGGCTGTGTGAGGAAGGTGAACTTGAATATCAAGTATCTCATTGCCAGTTGAGCAAGGCGAGGCAGTGTGAGTACTTAACAGCGTGCATAGGAAATAACAGAAGAAGAAAAGTTGTGACTCGGGAAGTTTGGATGTCAGTGACACGTTGACCGTGGACCCCCACTGCCTGTGCCACCCACTCCTCTTACTCTCATGTTGTTACACCTTCTTGGGTTTGAACATAACCAGCCCCACTTCACAGGATAAAGCAGCCAGCAGTAATTTGTGTAGCTCAGGCTTCCAACAGATGGTAGACTACAAGACACATTTCTCTTACATCTATGAGGAACCTGTTTCTCCATCTGAACGTCACCCCTGCCATCTTGTATTGATCAAGAAGCTTTAAATCTCAAAGAACATTATAATCAGGGAGATCTCATCTATTTCGCCTTCCTTCCCAGGGCGGTCCCTGTGTCCCTCTTTGGATCTTCCTTGTTAGCTAACTTTTCTGGAGTTGTGGGTTGTTGTCTGGTTATCCTTTGCTTTACTTCTACTATCCATTTATGAGTGGGTATGTACCATGTTTGTCCTTCTGAGTCTTGGTTATCTCACTCAGAGTGATATTTCCTAGTTCCATCCATTTGCCTGCAAACCTCATGATGTCATTGTTTTTCTCTGCTGAGTAGTACTCCATTGTGTATATGCACTACATTTTCTTTATCCATTCATCAGCGGAGGGGCATCTAGGTTGTTTCCAGGTTCTGGCTATTATGAATAATGCTGTTATGAGTGAACTTGGGGTGAGGACGGGGCAATGGAGGGTGGGGGGTGGAGAATGAGAACATAAGGGAATGGGGTGGTTGAGCTGGAACAGGGATGGAGTGGGAAAGTAATGAGAGAGATACCATTATGGAGGGAGATATCATGGAGCTAGAGAGAAACCCAGTGCTAGGGAAGTTGCCAGGAATCCCCAAGGATGACCACAGCTTAGACTACTAGAAATAGTGGAGAGGGTGCCTGAACTGAGCTGGCTTACCCCAGTGATGAGATTGGTGAATATTCTATCATCACAGAACTTTACTCCAATGACTGATGGAGGTAGATGCAGAGATCCAAAGCCAAACACCAGACAGAGCTCCAGGAGTCCAGTAGGAGAGAAAGAGGAGTGATTCTATGAGCAAGTGCATCAGGATCATGATGGGGAAACCTGCAGAGATGACCAAACCAAACTAGTGGGAACTCATGAAAGTTGGATCAGTGGCTGTGGAACCTGCATGGGACTGGACTAGGCCCTTTGCATGGCAAGACAATTGTGTAACTTGATCTGCTTGGGGGGCCCCCTGGCGGTAGAATCAGAATCCATCCCTGGTGCATGAGGGGGCTTTTTGGAGCCCATTAACTATGATGGGACACCTTGTGCAGCCTTGAGGCAGAGGGAAGGGCTTGGACTTGCCTCTACTGGATGTGACTCCCCATGGGAGGCCTTGCTTTCTTGTTGGGGGGCATGGCGGTGGGTGGAGGAGGCTGGGGGGCAGGAGGAGGGAAGAGGGGGATCTTTGGTGTGTAAAATAAATGAAATTTTTCTTAATAAAAAAAGAAAAAGAAAAAGAGTGTTATAATCAATATAACATATGAGATTTATTGTAAGAAACAAATTATGAGTGTTCTGATTTCACCAACAATAGGAAATATTTTGTGCTGAGCAATGAGTGCTATGCTACCAGCCGCATGATGAGTAATCTGGGACCATGATTAATAAATACATTTCCTCAAAATAGTTAACTTCAATGGGACTAAAGGCTGTAAGCAGTCCACTTCTCTCTTGAGCTTAACACATAACACTTAGGCTGGGCAGAGCTTGGGGGATAATAGCATAAGGATGAGAACCTGTGTTTAACCCCCCAAGCCCATGGGAAAAGCTGAGTGATCTTGGCCCTGCTTTAAATCCTCACTGTGGTGGGTAGAAATAAAAAGACTTCAGGTGCTTGCTGGCTGCCAACTTAGATCCAGAATCACTGAGAAACTGTATCTCAGGGGACTAACGCAAAGAATGATAGAACAGGACACCCGGTATCCTCCTCTGAATTCTGTGTGCTCATGAGCAGCAATACTGGCTCTCCCATAAACACTTATGCATAATTCACACATACAAAAATTCTAAAAATAAAAATAAAACAAGACATGCCACTTAGTTTATTTAGCATAGATTGGCTCTACCTACACAAGTAGTGAGATCTCCACAGCAAGATGATGCATGCGTTGGTGTACTCTGAAGATTCACACTAAGAGATGCCTTGCTAAATAGAACTGGGTATGTTGGATCAGATATTGTTGTTTTTTTTTTCTGTACAATTTACTGTGATTATACATTTCAAAGACATTTGGGAAAAGTCCTTTCTTCTGTAGTAATGTTATATATTTATATGTTTTCAATGTAGGATATCTGAACTCTGACTTTGATGAGGATATAATGAAATAAAACACTAAAAGAAAAGGAAATGACAAGAATAATTTAATGATCGTAGTCTAGGAAGAAACGTGTTTGTGTATATTTAAGGAATACAGCATGATGATCCCACTTTATTACTGGCATTTTGTCTCTTGTGGTGTTGAAACTCAAGTCAGTGCCTTATCCTAGGCAAAAGCCCTATATTGAGTGCATCTCCAACTCTATTCATGTAATCCTACTTCAATGTCTAATCACATGAAGCTCTATAGGACATCAAAATTCTTTCATATGTGAAGTCAGCCCACCAAGATCCATAGGAAACACAGTTAATAATAAAAGTACATTGGAGTTGTCTCTTGCCCACAACCCACCCCCCAACACACACATACCTCAGAATGTGTAGAAAGTTAACATTCTGTACAGAGAAAAAAAATTGTCCTCTACATAGTAACACCAAAATCTATCCTTATATTATATATGCATTTATTTATACATATATATATATATCATATATAATATATATATCAATTTTAAGTTTTTCTTTCCTTCTTTGGCAGTACCAGTGCTTGAACTCAGGCCTCAAGTATTCTAAGCAGGTACTTCACCCCTAGCCACCATCCCCAGAAAAGTCTTCACTGTTTCCTACTTAATTCATTTTTGAGACAGGGTCTCACATAGCCCACTCTGGCCTCGAACTTATTTTACTCCTGTCTGCACTATCCAGAGGGCTGATACTGAAGGAATGTACCTCCGTGCCCAGTTTATGTAGTACTGGAGACAGCATCAGGCCTTTGTCACAATAGGCAAGTTTTCATCTAATTGATTCATATCAAATCCTGCTTTTTCTTTTTAATTATCAAAAGTATAATGGTTTGAGTTTTCTTCAGCCACAAATTAGGAGCCTCGGTGAAACTGTTCACAATTTTACTTGTAAGATTTTGTTTTGTACTTCCATGATGGAATTTCAAATTATTAACTCAGAGAGATATGTTCAATAAATACTTTGATTCCTACAGCAGATAGCAAGCACCATGATGGATACAAAGGAAAAAAGGATTCAAGACAGGAGTGCATTCTCTTAGAGCTTATTCAAGAGACAAAACATAAGCTCATAATTATAAAATGCCACATGATTGAAATGAGGGTATAAATGAAGAGGGAAATAAACTAAGGAATATTCTAATATTATTTGGTTCAAGACTCAGCATCCATTATTTCATTTCAAATTAAGTTTATAAGTCTGAGATAAAAAGATAGCACTATCTCCACTTGGCAGATGAAAACACAAAAAACTAAGGCCAAAGGAGAAGCACATTACCCTTGATAACTCTAATGAATAAACTAAACATCTCACATCAAAGATTTATGTCGAACCTGGAGGGACTTGGAAAGTTATACTTAGAGGGAAAAACAGATGAGTATGAAAAAAAGTAATAGGAAAATGAATGTGTGAGCAAAAGATCTAAGAAGCTTCATTTGGAAGCAGAAAATGTGAGAAAAGCTTCTCCTGTTTAATTTGAGTAGGCATCAAGCTTGATTTGGGAGGAGTGTCACAAACAGGTGATGTTGCACAAACCTAGGAAGACAGGAAGAAATGAGATGCTGAAATGTGGATGCAGTGAGATCAGAGAAGAAACACTTCAAGGATGCTCAACAATGCTATATGAAGGGAAATATTAGGAGACAGAAGAAGACAATATGAACTTACAATTATAATTGGATTCATACTGAAAGTAAAGAAGAGAAGAAAAGAAGTTTTTGACTTGTTGAATTTTAGACACTGTCTAGAGTGGGAATCCACTGCTATAATGAAGAAAATCCATAGGTCGGTGGATTTCAACCTTGTCCATTCAATCTAATGACTTTGGTAAGATTAGAGGAATGCTTGGTTGTTGCAACAATGGAATACTCAGAGCACTTGGTGCTCCATCCCTGCAATCTCAACATTCTGAAAGCCAGAGCAGATCAGTCACTCTTGATTATATCGTGAGACATTGCCTTAAAACAACAACAACAAGAAAATCCCAACTTTACTTAAACAAATGGACTCAGGAGTAGAACTAATCTATAATTAAAAAAAAATATTTCTAGTGAGCAGAAATGGCCCTAGAGGGTTAGGATTTGAGCTATGGGTATGGATGAGATCATCACTTGGCAGAGCAAGAAAAATCTTTCCAGTACAATGTAGAGTCAGCAATGTGGAGTGAATAGCCCTATATGGGAGGCAAAATTAGATACTGCAAGATCTGAAAGGCCAAGAAGAATAGAATTCCCATAGAAAGGACCCTCAATGGGCCATCTGTTCAGACACAATTAGGATGTAGACTGAAAGAAAGTTTCAGGTAAGCTGGTAGGTAAGTTACCTGCTGACTGAAGAATTACATTCAAGAATGTGTTCAAGATCATGTTACAACTGATTAAGGGAATAGATGCTGGAAAAAAGAATTAGTCCATGTGAAACCTTTAGAAAAGAAGTAGTCTGGAATCAGAGAAAGAAAGAAGGCAGATGGAAGGAATTTGATCTTTTACACTCTGCCAGACCTGCGAACATTTTAAGCTGAAGAAAAGAGTAGAGTACTGAGATAGGTTCAGGAGGCGTGGAAAAGGAAAGGCTGGTGAAGCAGGCAAGGAAAAACAACAAGAACCAAATTGTAGAAACAGGATTCGATTTGACAGAAGACATTTTATTCTTGGAAAATAAAATTAAGTAGGAATACTGAATTAGAATTCACTAAAAATTAGGAGACACGGATATTCCACGTGGGTTATTGCCTTTAGGTGATACAAAAACACATGGGACTTTTTTGTGAACACTTTGGAAATATTATCAAGCACACACACACAGACACACACAGAGAGAGAGAGAGAGAGAGAGAGAGAGAGAGAGACAGAGAGACAGAGAGACAGAGAGACAGAGAGAGACAGACAGACACAGAGAGACAGACAGAGAGAGAGACAGAGAGAGGCAGAGAGACTGAGAGAACAAGAGACAGAGAGAACAAGAGACAGAGAGACAAAGAAACACAGAGAGAGAGAGAGAGACAAACAGAGATTTCAGAGTATCTAAAGGCATTGAGGATACAAATGAAATTTATTTTAAATCTTAGCACAGCGTTTGACATCTTTCAATAAGTTCTGGGCATACCAAAAGGGCTATCGTATGAATATGGGAGAAAGTATATATCTCATGCTGGATTTGACCAGGAGCAAAAGCAAGAGGTCCGTATATTCCCAAGTAGTAAATCGTGTCATTCTGTACTGACAGGCATGCCTGGAAGTTAGTTTAAAAAGAGCCCAAGGGGTGATATGCAGAAAGAAGGACATGAAAATCCTGGCTACGCTGCCTGTAATGAACAACCTGTTGGATAAAGACAAAACTGACAGATGATAAAAGAGAAATATGTCAGAGATTATGAATAAGGTATGGATGTCACAATACCCCAGGGACTGGAGGAAGGAGGAAGGATAATGAAATCCAAGTGTTTAAATGTATGTTAAGCTACAAAGTTAGGAAATTTACAAAGTATTTGTAGACTTATTTTGCATAGGTAAGTAAATAGAATACACTGAAGGAAATAATATAATAAACATTGAAGGAAAATACTTTCAGATCTGTTTTTGCAAGAATTTTCCAGGAAATCTTCAATCAATGACTACTCTATCTTTCAAATAACGCAAGTGGAATATGTGCCTGGTCAAAAAGTCTCACAACCGTTGTACGCTTTTTAGTATCTGGCTCTTCCAATTCTTATTATCAAACAGAAAGACCTGATAAGGTCTGACTTCATAACACCGCATGATTAGGAATTGCGTGTCCTCTCAAGCTCCCAGATTTAAGCAGAAGGCTTACATGCTAGAATGCGGCTCTGCTGGGAGACAGAAAATCTTTAACAGGTACCATCTAGTGAAAGAAGGTAGACAGTGGTGGACAGACCATTGAAGGGAATGCTGGGACAGCAGCCTTCCCTCTCTTGTACCCTTTTCTTGCTACCATGATGTGACCAACCTCCTCTAAGGCCTGTGTTTGCCAGAGTGCATCCCCTTTCCTAAAAATAAAAGAATGGGACATGGACTAAATTTGTGGAACTCTAGAGCCAAGATGAAGTTTTTAAGTATATTATTTAAACATATATTTTTACAGTGTCACAAATCTGACCAACACACACACACACACACACACACACGCGCGCGCGCGCGCGCACACACACACACACACACATGCGCACGCGCGTATTATGTCAAAACAGTAAAGCTTACTTCACTTAAGATAATGCTATCCCTACAGCTGTAGAGCCTGCATGGGACTGGACTAGGCCCTCTGCATAAGTGACACCGTTGTGTAGCTTGGTGTCTTTAAGGGGTCCCTGGCAGTAGGATCAGGATCTATCCATGGTGCATGAGTTGGCTTTTTGGAGCCCATTGCCTATGGTGGGACACCTTGCACAGCCTTGATGCAGGAGGGAGGGGCTTGTACCTGTCTCAACAGAATGTACTTTGCTTTGCTGACTCCCCATAGGGAGCTCTACGTTTTTGGAGGAAGGGATGGGGACTGGGTTGGGGAGAAGGCTGGGGGCAGCAGGAGCAGGAATGAAAGGGGGATCTGTAGTTGGTATGTAAAATGAATAAAAACTTTCTTAATAAAGAAAAAAAAAACAGTGCTATCCAAAACTTCTGTAGTTACCAAATCTTTTCTCTTCTGTTACACCCAAAATAATCTACCAAAATAGCATTCTATAAAATGTTTCAGTTCAAATCAAATTATGTCATCCATTATTATTTTCTCAGATTAAGTAGTAATGAAATCAATGTAGAAAATTTCACTAACTTTATCTTATTAAGTAGCCAGCTAATTTCTATTTTACACTTCACCTAGTAGGCAAAATTCCTATGCCAACATGTGACTTTATATGAGTTGAATCATATTTGATTCCTGCCTTTCAATGAATATTGACTAAGACTTAAAAAATGAATAATCAAAACTTATAAAAAGTAGAACAATAGTAATAATTCAAAAAAGAAAATAGGAATAGGCAATTCAAATATATATTTTTCCTTCTATGCAACATTATAGACACATTCATACACATGTATGAGTCATGTATCCTTCTAAGTTAAGCATTACAATGATAGCAATTAAATAACTTTTTTCGATTTGCAAGGTAGCAACCTCATTTCAGTCAAGATAACATCTGAACTTGCCAAAATCAGCACCCTCGTCTTTTACAATAGGTGCATCTGCTTAATTGAAAGTTAATTCCTGGGTGGAAAACAGCATGAAGCAAGAAAATAAATGTTCATTGTTTAGAATCATGGAAGTTATTCTGCCATTTCCCCTTTCCTGGTTCCTCATATCTTATATATGGTGAGGAGTTCCACAGGTTAATCACCCATGGTTTGAACTGCAGTGAACTGAAGGCATGTAATTAAGCTGTGGGCTGCATTTATAGACGCAGACTTACATCCCTAAGTGTTGGGAGGAGAGACATACAGTAGTTTTCCTCCCAGAATCTACTGAAATGAAGGGTTTGGTTTCAGTTACGTAAACAGTGAACTACATGGAGATTTTCTGCAAGTCCCCAACAGCAAAAAAAGAGCTCAGTAATCATGTTTCTTCTATGCAACTGTCTTAAAACAGTGACAGAGAGTGGCGTCTTCAGTATAAATACTGAACATTCTTTATGCAACCCAAAAGTTCTCTTCTTATTAACTGGTAGAAAGAGAAGCTTATGTCATGGAGATTATTGGTCAGAGTTTGTAGGTCAGAGTTTGTAGACTGACTTCTAAACTGAGTTATGTTTAGCTGAAGCCAACTTGTTTCATATGATAAACAGTCCTTCTGAATGTCTTGTGCCACAAATGGCATACGTCCCTGTATTCAACACTAACATGTTAAGCTAATTTTGCTGAGTACAAAAGCCATCCCTAAAGACTTGGTCATGTTTGGTGTTGTTTCTTAGAGTACAACCTTAGTGAAAATATAACAAAGAAGTAAAAGTTAACCTGCCACAGTGGGGAAAAAGTTTTCAGCACTTCAAAGAAAACAACAGAGAGTCACAGAAAGGGTATAAAATTAGGTAAGAGACGGTGTAGGCAAATAAGAATCTCACAGATGTGCCAAAATGGAAACCAACAGAAAAAAAAAAAAAAAAAAACTATCAAAAAGTCTCTCTGAGAGGAAATGGAAATTTCCCTCAGATAAATAGCTGCTTTTAGAAACAATGGGGGAGACTATTTAGAAAGCAATGGAGCACAATAAACAAATAAAGCACTTTTAACCTTTACATATAATATGATGTCATGGAATTTCTCTAACAATATCTCCTTATGTTAGAAAAAACGAAAACAATTTATCAATGTTGATTTGAGTGATTATTCAGAGGATTTTGCTTAGGACACAGCTCTATGTGGCTAAAAATATAAATAATAAATAAATTGTTTAGGTAACATAAAAAATTATCATTCAATTTATACACATAGATAAATGTAGGTAAAGTTACCTAATCCGTATTAGTTATTTGTTGATACTTAGCAAATTACCCTCAAGTATGGAAGCCCAAATATAATCTTGTGATCCCACAGCTTCTATGGGTCAGGAACCTAGGAACAGTCTATCTGGGTTCTCATCAGAAGATACCTCAAGATGATGATCATGGTTTTAAATAAGGAGGCAGTCTTATTTCAGTTTCCAATTTGGGTGGGATTCCATCTCAAAATTGCTAACTCACAAGAAAACAAACAAACAAACAAACAAACAAAAACCTCAGTTGCCTTTAAATCACACATAGAGCTCCAACTGTAGAATTTAGAAAATTTATCTTGCCTAAAACCAAAGATCTTAGAAATGAAAGTAAAAATGTTCAAAGTTCAAAGTTAGTTGATTACTTCACTAAAAATTATAAATGCTGTTAGTTATTCTATTTATTTCTGTCTTATTTATTTAGTCCAGTGGTTGTCAACCTGTGAGTCGCACCTCCTTTTAAGACAGTTGCTCATATTGTGGTGGCCCCCAGCCATAAAATTATTTCATTGCTACTTCGTAACTGTAATTTTGCTACTGTTATAAATCCTAATGTAAATTTCTGATATGCAGGAGATCTGATATTTGACCCCCAAAGGAGGATGAGAACCACTGATTTAGTCATTCATTTTGGTAAATATTTCTGAGCTCTGTTATGTTCCCAGGATATGAAAGTTGTTATGGTTTATTTTGTCAGCGTGGCACAATCTAGAACCACTTGGGAAAAGAATCTAAGTGATGATGATGACCAGGTTGACCTGTCGGAGACTGTCTTAATCTTACTTCTGAAGACATGACACACTTGGGTAACAGGACATGTAGATATCAATTTGATACCAACAGAAATGCTTCCCCCCTACTGGATAGCTTTCACGAACCTGGAAGGTGCAATGCACACTTGAAGGAAGTCATATAATAATGGCCAACATTATGAAGAGCTGAATGTATGATTCAAGCTATAACGATGGATAAATTTATATAAAGTTACTGATGTGGGATCTTCACTGTAGGCATCACTTAGTTTGTGATCCTGGATAGTGCAAGTGTAGAGAAAGGGCTGAGCACAAACAAACATACATTTGTTTCCATCTACTTGTTACTATGGATGTGATGTGATTTGCTTTTTCTAGTTCCTGTCACCCAATGGAGTAGAACCTCAAATTGTATGAGAAATAAACTTGGGTCCTCTAAGTTGCTTCATCTCAGGGTATTTTGTCATAGCAACAATAATAGAGCTATGACAGCCGTGAACAAAACAATATCCCCGTCTTCATATAACTTATGGCATAGTGAGTGGAGAAAGGAAACAAACCAGTGAACATTGAATTTGTTAGCAAGGGGAGTTTTCTGCAAGAAATCAAAACATCATTATAGGAGAGTCACTAATTTTGTGTAAGACAGCCCTTCATGCTCTCTAAATAGGCAATAATTGTGGAGACAGCTGATGGAGATAAATAACCCAAAACTGGAAGCAACGGAATATAGAGTACATCAAGAAGAGAAAAATGTGTGTTTGGAGTTGTAGGAATGATGGGGTCAGTATGACTTGAAAATACGGTGGCGTGTTTAATGATCAGAAAAGACAAACAAAAGTTTCAGTGAGACCCATCTGCTTAAGGTGTGTGAAACAGAAACAGAGCAGGGGTCTCCAGAAGAGGAAATCCAAGAGATTTTACTGGTCAAGAGTCTATTGAGTTGTCTCCCAAAATCATTCAGATGCATGATGATTAAGAGTTGAATGAATCTTAGCTGGGTTCATCCTTGTGGATTCCTAGGGGTTTCTCTAGCACCAGGTTTTTTTCCTAACCCTGAAAAGGGCCCCCTATCAAGATGTCTCTTTAGTTACTCCCTCCCACCTCTGTTGGCACCCAAAGCACCCCCTCAAGTTCCCATCCCCCCATTCCTCCCCATTCTGCCTCCAGTTTACCCGGGAGATCTATTTCCCTTTCCCAGGGAAATCCATGTATCTGTCTTTGGGCCCTCCTTGCTATCTAGCCTCTCTGGGGCTGTCCTAGCAATAGTGGAGAGGGTGCCCGAACCGATCATCTACTGTATTCAGATTGGTGACTACCCTACTTGTCATTACAGAGCCTTTATCCAGTAACTGATGGAAGAAGATGCAGAGACTCCCAGCCAAGCACTGGGCTGCTCCTGGAGTCCTGCTGAAGAAAGAAATGAGGGATTCTAAGAGTCAGAACAGTCAAGGACATGACAGAGGAACTCATAGAAACAGCTGATCTGAGCACATGGGAGCCTATGGACTCTGGACCAACAGTTAGGGAGGCTGCATGGGACCGACCTAAGCAGGCCCTCTGCATGTGTATGGCAGTTGTGTAGCTTGGTCTGTTTATAAGGCTTCTGTAGCAGTGAGATCAGGACCTGTCCCTGGTGCTCAACAGGCTTTTGGGAACCCGTTCTCCATGCTGGTTTACCTTATCCAGCCTTGATACAGGGAGAGGAACTTGGTCCTGCCTCAACTTGATGTGCTATGCTTTGTTCAAGCCCATAGGTGGTTTATGTTGATATTGCTAAAAAGGATAATGTCTTGTATAGACAAAAAGAATTTTGAAGATTAACTTTTAAATCTTACTATTTATATAACTATCTGTTAGACAAACACAAAATTCATGTCAAGTAATCAAGTCATTATTGCACACCTGGGAATATCTTGCAATGTTGGTCACTATTATAAGACAGTTGATGACTTCCCCCAGCAGTGTGCATTGTACCTTCCAGAACCACGAAAGTTATCCAGTAGGGAGGAAACTTTCTGGTTGGTACCAAATTGATTTCTACATGTCATGTTACCCAAGTGAGTGATATCTTCAGAATAAAAAGGTCTTACCAAGAGACAAATATTTTTTTAAGCAGGACTCTATGCAAGTGAGTAAAACATAACTAACTTGTTTGTACAAAAACAGATAAAATAAAAAAGGAACTGTATTGAAATATAGTAAAGGAACTCTCAAAAGGGAAGGAGATTCTACAACTTGTAGCATCTCTGAAGCTCTCAGTGTTTGTAAAAGACATTTTACTCTTACAATGCCTTCCTACAAGCTTAGCAGTGTTCTTGCTCACAAACAGGCTTCTTTACATGATAGAGAATATATATACTAGTTCATCCAAGTTTGCATGTGCCCTGTTCTATATGTTAAGAAAAGCAGAGAATGCCTTTATTGTTGCAGTGAGAAAAGTGTCACACAGGGACACAGATTGGACCGGCTAAACTTGTGTTTGACTAACGGTGAGTGCCAAAGATACAGGGCTACTGGGACTCGTCCAACACTGATAGTTTGTTCTCACACTTCTTGGGAGAACTGTGAAAGCTGAGAGCGATCGTAATAAGATAATATGACCCCAATAGCTATACCAGGATGTGGGAATTTAGAAAGGGAACTATTTGAATCTAGTCTCAAGAAATGAAGATGAGTTTGAAGAGAGCATTTTAGGCCAAGGCAAGAACCTATACAAAGCCAAGACATGACACATATTAGCAGTCCTATACTACAGGGAAAGAATTGTGTAGGCTGAGGGTTGTGGGGAACATGTGGGGGATAGTAGAAAAAATAATAAATATGCAAATGTGTTGAGTCACATTATATAAAACATTTATACTTTCTGCTACAATTTTGAAATTCCTTAACTTTAGTAAGCCTTTAGTCACTTAAGGTACAGGTGGTGAAAACTTAAACTGAAAGGGAACCTATGGAGGGGAGGAGCTGGAGAAAAGATGATGAGTGATTCTGAATAATAAGTTGGTCTTTTGCAAAGTTCTTTGGATAAGAGAGAGAGTCATGTTTAATATGTGCTTTCAGAAGGACATTACCTTTGAGAGAAATGTACTGTCAGCAGCGAGAGGAAGAACTCAAGAGGAGGAAATGCAAACTGACTTTAAAACACATGGTAATCATGGTGAAGCATCCTTCTCCACACTTGCAACTTTGCAGATTTAACCTAAGTGGCACCTACTAAACCAGATCTCTGGGCCAGATCTCCTCCAAGTTCTGATATCCCCAGCCCCTAGGAACAGTCTTTAAATGGCTTCTGCTGCATCAGCAGTTCTCAACCTGTGGGTTGTGACCCCTGGGGGATCACATATCAGATATTCTGCGTATCAGATATTTTGCATATCAGATATTTTCATTACAATCCATAACAGTAGCAAAATTACAGTTATGAAGTAGCAATGAAATAATTTTGTGGTTGAGGGGGTCACCACAACATGAGGAACTGTATCCAAGAGTTACAGCACTAGAAAGGTTGAGAACCACTGAAGATATTCTTAGGTATTTAATTTGTAAGTTGTTCCCTGTGACTTCTCCCTGGACAGCATGGTAAGTAAGGCATGACAGTAGTATCTTCCACTCTTCTGAATCTTCAGAAAAAGAAAATAACAAAGAATATGGCCAAAACCCACAGCAAATAAGAATGAGGTCTATGAGTCCCTCTTAGGGAACCCCTTGTTAGCTAGCCTCTCTGGGGCTATGGGTCTGGTTATCCTTTGCTTTACATCTAGTATCCACTTATGAGTGAGTACATACCATGTTTGTCTTTCTGATTCTGGGTTATCTTACTCAGGATGATATTTTCTAGTTCCACTCATTTGCCTACAAATTTTATGACATCATTGTATTTTACTGCTAAGTAGTACTCAATTGTGTATATATGCCACATTTTCTTTATCCCTTTTTCAGTTGAGGGGTATCTAGGTTGATGCAGGGAAAGGGGCTTGGACCTGCCTCAAATGAATGTACCAGGCTTTGCTGACTCCCCATGGTGGGGGGTGGCTTACCTTTTCAGAGAAGAGGATGGGGGTGGGTTGAGGGGGGAAGGCTGAGGGGGTGGGAGGATGGAAGAGAGGGAGATCTGTGGATGGTATGTAAAATGAATAAAAATATTTTTAATAAAAAAAGAATGAGTTCTAAAGGTATCTAAAGGTATATGAGCCCTTAGATCCACTGTTAATGCCTATGTCTCAAGTACATCTTTCCTCCATTGCTGTGATAGAAGCTTGTGGTTTTGTCTCCTGAAAATCAGATTATTAAAATTGTTATTGGTAGAGAATAGTATAGAAGGTATGTGTTCAATGAATCTGAAATTAGATGGCTTTAAATCTGTTACATTTCTGTCATACAATGTATACTCTTTAGAAGTACATTTGATAATGATGATAGTATTGATACTAACATGCAAGTCGTCTTATGTCTTATGTGTTGTACATAGGCAAGTTGAATAAGGCTAAACAAATATTGAGAAAGAGTTACACAAAATGACCACTAAATAAGGATAACTAATTTACTTACCTATGTATCACTAGTAGATTCTTGAGCCTGTTCTTTTGTACTACAAAGATTTGTTTTTTTTCTTTTTATTATTTTTCAGTTATCAATTAATTTATAATCAAACCACTTGAAAATTCTTGGGGAAACAATCATAAATAATGTTAGGGTATATTTTAAGGCTTTTTGACAACATTCTTTACAATATCCTTTTAGGACATTGACTTTCTCTAAACAATGCCATCAGTTAAAACCTCTTTTAAAAGTCTATTATATGTTATTTTATATTTATTTTCATTGGTTTAAAATAACTTTAAGCAGAGTCTGTGTGATTTATCAGTGTGACTATTATGTTTGGAATACTATTGCAGTGGTTCATCCAACTTCACAGTATATATTCTGCCTTCAGAAATCTGCAGAACCCTCATCCACCAAAGAAAGTACAAACATGTTTCTTCACTGTTAACCTACCATGTTGACTTAAGGATAACAGACTCTGTGCATCAGCCAAGGACACCTTGCAAAACCAGGCTGTGTGGAGGCTGATTAACAATGAAGCTTGTCTTTGCAGGATTTTATAGGGCATCATTCAGTAGTGTTTTTGAGGCTTGACTCAGTTCTGACTTTGTACTTTCTTGTAAGCAAATCAATATTTTCCATTGTGATGATCTCAACAACCCATTATCTGTAGCCTGCACAACACAGTACATCATTTATGTGACTCATTTGTTCTAGGACTTTTCCACACCTTCCTTCTAGGGGAGCATCCTGTCCCTCACAAACACCTGAATACATCAGCTAGAAGATTTGTAAAACAATTTGATCCATTGAATACATTTGTTTACTGGAACCTAGGCATCACTTTAAACAAATTTTTAAAAATGTTCGATTAAGAAAGATTCTTGTTCAGATCTTCAGAATTTGATTTGTTAGTTTCTCTTTGTTTTAAAACTTTATATGAATAAATAAACACGTCTAATTGCTTCCTGATTTCAGATAATTCCTTCCTCTTTCTTTCTTTTCATTTTCTTTTCCTTTTTCTATACCTTTATTAGTTTGACTTTTGACAGTAACAGTGACGCAAGCAAATATGAATTCTGGTGTTGGATGATTAGGTGAACACTTACAAATGACTTTTTGATGCATGAGAGGCAATGACTATTTCTGTAAAACTTCATTGCTCTTGATTAATTCCTAATTTGTAATTCTAAAAATGGAAAGTCAACCTTGTCCTTTATTTTGTCTTTAGGTATTATGCATCTAAGAGTTATAATTATCAGAGCTTCAGTCTTTCTTAAGTCTGGCAAAACAACACTTAAGTTCCTAAAATGTGGGTGAGGAAAGAGTAGTAATTAACTGCACAGCTGTCTCTTTACATATCAACATGATGATACAGGTCACTATACAAATGTGATGTGACAATAAAAACAAAGGCCTGATTTGTAAGCCTTTCTTGTGTGTGTGATATTAAGTACAATCACTATGTACAACTTATAAGTATCAATCTGATGTTAATTGGACATTGAATTGGCTAGAGGTGATGTTATGGTTTCAACATAAAATGTGGTCCCTTGTAGTTTCATGTGCTTGAGCATCTTCGCAGTTGATAGTGTGTTGGGAGGCTATGGAGTGTTTTAGGCATGCCTTTGAGAATAAAACTGTTTAGGTTTTCCATTTAGAACATTTTGATTCTTTATCAGCTTTATTTGCTACATTTTCCTTCTGCCGTGAATTCTACCACACATTTATCGCTATGATAAACTAAACTCATGATGCAAAATATATATTTCATCCCTTAAGAGGCTTCTGTCAGTCATTTTGTCCCTGGAACGAGAAAAAAACAAATACATACACTAACAATTGGCTGTAACTAGCTAAACCTCCAAAATGTTTGAATATGGGACAGGAATGGAAGAACTCGCATTGTGCTATAACCATTTAGTTCCTGAGTAATTATCTGACCACTTCCTTTTTGGCAGATCACATTTCGTAGGTCTGTGGCCACTGGAAAATTAGAAAAGATTTTTTTTTAAATATAACCTATAACAACATCAAAAGAAATAGATAAAAAGGATTATCTTATAGTAGAAACTATGGCTTGATATTTATATATTCTCAAGCTTAAAAAGTACATAACATATTAAATTTACAAACATAAGTGGAAGTAATTAAAATTTTCTGTGGATAATAGACAGAATATTCTGCTCAAACAATATAATAGCTTGTAGAGTGGCATCACTTAACCAATGAAAATACAAACATAATCATTAAAGTTACTTAATTATTGTTACTTTGAAAGTGACAAAATTCATAAGTTTGTTTCATGCCACAAAAAAAGGAAAGATGAAAAAACCAGAAGAAAAATTTTGAAAGTTGAAGAATCAACTATTAAGAAGTTGAAGGAAAATGTTCAAATAAATTGAAACATCAATTTCTTTTGGGCTACTCCCAGTGTATTAGAAAAGATCTTGAATGGACTTTTCCTAGAGTTCACTGGTATTTCTCAAAAACTAGTCCATCAATCAACCTTTTAATGCAAAATTATGTTTTATAATTAAGCAAAACAAAAGCCCTACCCATAAGAGATTTTATAGTTGGCCACTTGAAACATGCCTCTTTGATAAATTTCATATGTGAACCACATGCTCGCTGAATTCTAAGAGTCACTGAAATCACTACAAAGTGTTAGAATTTTAATTATTTCTGTAGGAAAGCAACATGAGAGCAGACACACAACTTCTGCACAAAAGGAGCTTTACTTTTATTTGGTTACAACTCATAGTTGTAACCTTGCCCTTGGGGGCTACCATGATCTAAACAAAGACATTTGGGTAGCTGTTAGTAGGACAGACTGATCTTCATGGTCTCTGGTATTTCTCCAAGTGCAAGCCCAAATAGTTGATGTTTCATGTTTTCTGAAAGTGGGATAGGGACCATGATCACATGGCATAATGATTAATGTTAATTGCCAACTTGACAGGATCTAGAATCCCTTAGGAGGCAAACCTCTGGGCATATTTCTGAAGCATATCTATGTTTCTGTATTTCCCCAACATGCCTGTGGGTGATTATCTTTATCTCAATGGGTGAGGTAGGATGCCATACCCCTTTACCAGGGGGGACTGTTCCCTAGTTGGGATCCAGACTGTATAAATGGAGATAATAATTCAGCACTAATGTGGAGCTCATCCCTCCACTTCCTGATTGTGGGTATGATGAGAACATCTGATTTTAAGCTCCCATGATCTTATCTTCCTTGTCATTATGGAGTCCCACTCATGATGTGTAAGCCAGAACAAACCCTCTCTCCCTTAGTTTCTTTGTCCAAGCATTTCAAACACAGGGACAGGAAAAGTAAGTTATGGTCCTTGGTATGGGTGGTGGGCAGGTAGAGTGTGGTCAGGTACCTGAACATTTCTCAAGGCAGCATGCAGATATCATTTACCAACTTCCTAACTCTTGTTAACTGACCAAAAATTGTGTGGATGGATCAGATACACAAACTTCATAATGCTGATAAACTATGAAAATCAGAGAAAGTCACAAAATAAGACAGTGAGTTTGAAAAAACTACATAGACGGCAATTAGTCTCAACATTTGAAAGTAGAATATAAGTTTCTACATAGTTCAGTTTATGTTTTTATTTGACTTTGCTTAATTCTTTACAAATTAGCCTGTAACACTTACTTTTGTTATCTCCTTTGTAAACCTCACATTAGCTTATAAATGATAAATGCCTGATAATTTTCTCATTAACTATAAGCCTTTTCAAAAACTTACAGTAAAGAGACACTTTTTAAAAAAGTATTTTTTGTCTTGATATGGTGGCCCTGATTGGTATGAAGTTATTACAAAGCACAGCTGGTAAGTTATATTTTTAAAAGTTATAAGAAAAATATTCCTTAAAGAAGAAAGCAGTCTTGATAAAAGGGATTTTTTTAAAGACAGAAAAAAAGTATCAGTTATGAAAATGTTAAAATAATAAATATAGTCAAAAGAAAGCTATTTTCCAGGTGCTTGATAAAATCTCTTCAATGATTAATGATTTACACAATTTATCAGGGGTTTTTAAATATATCATTGCATATAAAAACTAAAAATAACTGGTACAAGGTTGAAGACATAGCTCAGTTGGTAAAATGTTTATGTTCACACTTAAGGATCTCCAGATCCTATGTGTAAAAAACCAAATATGATAGAAGATGCTTGTAATCCCAACACTAGTGAGGCAGAGATCGGTGAGTTCCTGGGGCATGTTAAATAGCCAGACTACCTTCCAAGGTGAATAGTGAATTCCAGGTACGGAAAACTGAATCATGTGTGTGTGTGTGTGTGTGTGTGTGTGTGTGTGTGTGTGTGTGTGTGTGTGTGTATAAAAGTGTTTATACATCATATATATATAATGAATATGTATACATACAAAAAGATGGATGGTGTCTCCAGGGTACACCTAAAGTTGTTCTCTGGACTCAATATAAATGCACACACACACACACACACACACACACACACACACACACACACACTATATATATATATATATATATGTATATATATACTGAAAAGCACCTTTGCATATACACATTCAGACAAATAAATGAATAAGTAGCTTGGTGTAGAACACTGGGATGAAGTCCACTAAATATATACATATATACATATACATATATATATATATATATATATATACACACACACACACACAAAATATTTACATATTTTTTCCTGGTACAACTGAGAGAACTGCTGAAGGAATTCACTGAAATAGACATGATATAAAGCCCTAAGATGGAAGAATGGACTTAAGCAAAGGTCTATGAACAATAGAAATGACACACTGGCGCCTCCTTCAAAATTAGTTTTCACAGGCTAATGCGTTGGCTTAGCATTTTCCCCATGCAAAGTTGTTTTTCAGCTGTTGTGACAAACACCACAACAATACTCTGAAAGACTTAAAGAAGAGGAAATTTCTAGAGATGAGAAACATGTATCAGCTTTCTTTAGACTCTGTGCTAGAGGGGGAATGAGGAGAGGCAGAAGCCACTTCTCAAAGGCAATCACAGAGGAATAATAGGATTCTCATTATCCTTAGCAGAAACTCCTTCTATTAGAAGAGTTTGTGATCCTTAAGTGCCCCTGTTAGAGAAGACTGCTTTGTGGTCAGGTTTTCGTGTTCCCACAGTTGTAAACTTTGCTAATCTCTTCTCTCCATGAGGGAAATGGGACTAATGTGATTGGAGCATCTGCAGCAACTGTGTCTAGCACCATACATATGGTCTTGGGTGGTCAGTTTGCTTTGCCAGTACTTTACATTTATTTATTTACTTACTTACTTATTTTTATTTTCAGGTCTGTTGTTCCCACTTTGAGTGGGTAAGCTGGTTTCCTTTTCCATTAAACTGGCCACTAAAGAGTTAACTACATCCACCTGTACCTGAAAAGGAGGCATCTCTATGCAAAAAGGAACACACACACACACACACACACACACACACACACACACACACACACACACACACACAAAGCACAAAGGAGCCCAAACTCTATTTTTATTCAGGACCCCCACTGAGCTTCTGTTTTTCTTTTTTTTTTTTTTTTTTTTTTTTTTCGTTTCTCAGCCCTGTACAGGAATCTCACTTTCTATGACAGCTATTAGAACACTCAATTTTGACTGACGTTCTCATCTTCTCCCAAACTCTGCTTCTTAATTGAAGTCCTTGAAACCTTATTTTACTTTTTCTTAGAGCTAGAGTGTAGGTAATTGTTCTAGGAAGAGTTTGATGATTTACACTGAGCCATTACAAACTCTGACAGACTTCTTTCTCTACACTATGGTGTAGAAATCCTGAGATTCAGATTCTGTTAGAAAACTATGTTTCCATGTTACTTTACATGAGAGGTTAAATACAGTTCCTTTGGGCTTTTATGTACTTATCTGATCGTGAAATAATCAATCTATAGCATTAGTTTCATAGTCTCCAAAATTATTTTCCTTACTCTCCTCTCTTTCTCACTCTACTTTTTTTTCTCCTTGTCATGTGAATCTTATTTACTCGTAAAAATAAAAACCCAGAGCCAGATACTGGGATGAAAGCTGAAAGGTCAGAGTAGCAGAGCAGCCAGCCACCAGAGAGACTTCTTACCTCTACCGAATGCTCAGACCTGTCTCCACCCTGCCTTTTCACTTCCTCTCTCCGCCCAGCCATATCACTTCCTCTTTCCTCCTCCCAAGTGCTGGAATTAAAGGTGCATGCCACCACTGCCTGGCCTCTAGTGGCTAGCTCCCCACTCTGATCTCCAGGCTAGCTTTATTTGTGAGAGCACAAACACAATCTCACCCCACCTCCTTGTGATGGACCTTGGACCTGGAATCAACCAAGAGACACATCGCAGAAGTTGGGGGAAGCTGCTTCCTAAAAGGATTAGTTAAGGGGTGGGAGTCATTCCAGAGTTAGGCAGCCTCTTCCGTCGGGTGGCTGAAATAGAGAAGTGCCTGAAGCAAAGCAGTGCTCTGCTGGCAGCCTTTGCTCCTACTTGGTGAGTCTGCGGCTGCCACTGCTGCTCCCATCCCTTCCTGACATTGGGCGGCACCTTCTTTAGCCTTCCAACGTCCAGGCCCACAGCTCTGAAGGAACCTTCAAGACCTTCAGTGTCACTCTGGGAGTGCTGAAACATCCAGCTTTATAGAATAAGCAACTGTGAGGTTCTTAACTGCTCTAGTATGCAGCCAGCCATGATTGTATTACTCAACTCCCCTTTGTAATATATACTTAGTTTATCAGCTCCATTTTCCCCCAGAGAACCTTGGCGAATAAACTTCCATGTCTTTCTTCTTTCTACACAGCCCTCCGTGGATTTCTTCCACTTTGCTTCAAACACATAGATAATCTTACCAAATATTTCATCCCTCTCCTTCCTGCTGTTACACCAATACGTCCAGCAACTATTACTCATTGCCCCCTGTCATGAGGCACACAGCTGAAGTTTAGGAATCAGAGCACCCCCACTCTCCTCACCCATTAGCCTCTTGTTTTTCTTCATTGTGTTTCTAGCTGTTCACATATTTTGCTTCCTTCACAACCTCTAAACGTAAAGGTTTTTTTTTTTTTTCTTCTTTCTGAACCTGTGTCCTTCATTCTTCACACACTATTCCACGGTTTTACCCGTCTAAACATTTACGTTTATACCTGGAGGGCAAGGCTGCTTTCAAGAGTGAGCAGAGGAGTGCCGGGACTCATAACTGATCAGAAGAGCCAGGGATAAGTGACAATGACATACTCAGGGGGCTTCAAAGAAGAGGAGGCAGAGAAAACAGAAGAGCCAGATACGTGGTGTACTGCGAAACGCTGTCTTCGGGCCATGAGGTAGCCATTGTACTCATGAACTCCTTGCAACTCTGGCCGCCTGCACAAAACCTGCACAAGATCAAGCCAGGCAAGAGTCTACCAAAGGCAGGGAAGGGACTCAGGAGGCTCCACCCCTAGCTGAGGGGATATTGGCTGAGGGAAGAAGAGCCATTTTTCTTTGTGGGAGTGGCCTCTAGTAAAGTGCCTGTGCCCTAATAGATGGCCTGATGCCCATGTACTTACAAGAAGCACTAAATGAACTTAGTGAGTGGCACATAAAATAAAAGAAACAAAAGAAAATATGAAGTTAGCCATGTGAGGGGGGGCAGATCTGTAGAAAGATGGGGATGGAAATGATCAAATTTAATTACATAGACAAATGAAATTCTCCAAGAATGAAAAAAAGAAACCACTGTTAAAAGGCTAATGATACACCTAAATTATCAAACATAAAAACAGTCTACTTTAGTAATGGTGGGCATTTCTAGTTACCATTTTCCAAGATGCATATAAAAGTTTTAGATTTTAATTTTGAAAAGCAGGAAGGGCCCACTTGAGTCAGTCATACGGCTGCAATGCCCTTATCAAAATGTGAGGAACAATGGGAGCAAGAACTCTTTATCATCTTGCTGATGAGAAAGTGATTCATCTTTTTATTAAGAAAGCACTGTACGTAATTTAAGGATTTAAAATGATAAGTGCTCTTGAAAATAAACACTCAGAAAAAATTAATTCTCATTCACTGCAAGATAAATGTAGTATACTAATTTGACCAGGGTGAAATTCTCTAATAAAAAGAGCTCATAATGCAGTTGTCTTTGCCAAAGTAGCACTTTATGAACCCTCAAGAAAGAAATCTAATGAATAAATGTGTTATCATTTTCTGTTTGGAGAATGAGAAATGAAGTTCACAGTAACCACATCCTTGTCAGTTTCATAATATCTACGAATATAAAACTGCCACAGATAGAAATTATTTTACAAAACAGTAAGTTGTTTTTACAGCAATGCTGTTACTATGCTAGTTGGAGACATGAACCTGGGAGGCTGATTAAAGTTTCATGCAATTGTCAACTTTATTCAGAGCATCAGGCAATTTGAATTCTGAGGGTGTTCTCAGAGTTAAGCAAGGTTAAATACGCAAAGTTCATATGAGTTTAGGCTATATAAGGTTACAAGGACAACCTGTGCTTAGAGATATTTTTGAGTAACAAACGTAAGATGCTTTGATCAAAAATCTGAAACAAAGCCCACTCCTATTTACTACCTGGATGGACATGAAAGCACATTCCAAGACAAATCCATGCAATAAGGAACAGAGGTTACAGGACTCTTTTTTACTTGGAGTTTTCTCACAAACTCTCAGAAATCTCATACAGCTTCATTTATGGATCTTATTCCAACAAAATGCAATTTTGTTCTTTTAATTAAAAGGTAAATATACTCCACATTTCTTACATATAAGAATAACTTTCATTGGATCATATTTCATCTAACAATATAAAAACTGAAGGAAAATCTATGATTTTCTTTACATATTCAGTTACACTAATAAGGATAATTTAATTTTGTATTTTCCTATAGAATAATTAGTTTACTGACTGAAAAATCTAAACTATTTAAGTTGACGTGTGCTGATGTTTCTGTGTAGAAACAAAGAGATAAACAAGACATTTGTACAATAAATAGTTTATACTATTATAAACACAATATTTTACTTCTTATGATAATTAATGTGATCTTATATGAAAAAGACCAAATGCAGTAAGATAGAAGAATATAACAAATGTTGTATACCCCTTAAACATAATTGTAGATTTAACCTTCTTGTTAAATAAGAAACACAGAGCCAATGCAGAGATGAAAGCCCAAGAGGTCAGAGCTAAGAGCTAAAAACCTTACCCTTCACTGCTGCTGCTCTCCTCTTCAGTCAAGAGACCTCCTTCCTGTTTGTTTGTCCTTTTTATTGACTTTCTATTCTGCCTTCTCATTGGTTGTAAACCCAACCACATGACCTCCTTGTCACTGCCTGTCTGTACAGACCTCCAGGTCTTCTGTGGTTGGTATTGAGATTAAAGCGTGTGTCTCCATGCTGGTTGTATCCTTGAACACACAGAGATCTGCCTAGCTCTGCCTCCCAAGTGCTGGGATTAAAGGCATGCACCACCA
>CABHPR010136186.1:6655-27181 GCA_902168415.1 Peromyscus melanophrys
CTCATTCCCATTTCCCATTTCTATCTGAAGAGCAGAAGATGGTTCTCTAGAGTTCTGAAGGTGTTCCTTGCGTTTGAAGGTTCAAGGATATTTCAAAGGAAGTCTAATGTTTGACTGAGGGAAGAGCAAAACAACAAAATGGTGTGGTGGCTCAGGCTTGTAGTTGCAGCATTTGGGGGCGCCAAGGCAGCAAGACTGCTGAGTTCCAGGCCAGCCTGAGCTACTGAGATTCTAGTTTCAAAAAACAAAACAAGGGGGTGGAGGGATGACTTAGCAGTGAAGAGCATGTGCTGCTCTTTTAAAGGACCTGAGTTCGAGTCCCAGCACTTACATCAGGTAGCGCACATCTGCCTCTAAACTTCAACTCCGGAGAGACGGATGCCAATGGCCTCCAAGGGCACCCGCACTCACATGCACACACTCACATATCTACACATAATTGAAAATAATATATATTTTTAAAAACGTCTGGTGAAACACTGAGTCAACCATCTTTAGTAAAGCAAAAAACAGCTAAGGGAATTCTTATCCTGGGATTTTATGCTAGAAAAGGTGCCACCATCATACTATATTTAATATATTTTGCAAAAAACTTCTAACTTCAACCTATCCAACATTACTTGTTTAAGGACAAAACTGCAGCTAAATTATGAAATCAGTATTATAAATTATTTTGGATTTTAACAATATGGAGTTTTTAATGACCTTTTAGAGGTAACAACTTCAAACAATTCAGGTCTTAAAAGAGAGATGTTAAGGCTCAGGATTAAGGGAAGCCCATGTACAAACCAAAGGGTCTATCAACATCGGGGACCTGCAGTACTCAACAGGTCTATGGTGCCATTTCCAACATCATCAACCAGTACAACTATCAACCTCCTAAAACCCCATGAAAAGTCTAGGGGGAAAACATCTACTCTCTGAAGGATTTCCCAGATTATAGAATGGCAGAGGACTGCACAGCCTTCTTGATGATGTTCTGTACTTCCCAGGTTCCTCCTAAACCTAACATAATTGCCCCCTGAAAACGGGAGGAAGGCAGCACCATCTACACCCAAGTTGCAGACCCAGTGAATACCAGGACAGAAGCCTTTAGAGGGAACACATCCAGCTCACAGCCAGCACCTTCTACCATCCCTGACCCAAGCCAAAATCCATGCACCACTTTAGTTCCCTGCCCGTTTTGGATCTTGCCATCAACACCTCCAATTCTAAAACTGCAGTAAGTCAGACATTTCCTGCATGCCTAAAAATTCAAGAAGCAGACATTCCTCACACTTAAAAACAACTCTAAAATAAAATAAGAAAAAACAAAACATAAAAATATTTAAAAATTTGGCTGGGTGTGGTGACCCATGCTTTTAAATGTAACACTCTGAGGCAGAGGAAGGTAGATCTCTGAGTTCAAAAACAGTCAGAGGTATGCAAAGAAACATAAACCTTGCCTTGAGGGGGGATATTTTTTCTTTTAATTTCTGTAAGAGTACAGCAGAATGCAGCAATACCCACTGATACTTCCAGCTCCAACAACCAGTACAACTGAGGCAGGAAGATCAATTTTGAGTCCAATCTGGGCAGCATACTGACTTGAAGAAAAAAAAAAAATCTAACCGTGGAAAAGTTGTATAGGACAAAAAAACAGATTCCTTATCATCCTGGGCCTTGATTTTCCCTTCTCAGAAGCAACTACTCAAGCTTCAAGGGTGTTGATTCAGGACTTTTCAATGTACATATAAGAATATATAAACTTGGGGCTGCAGAGATGGCTCAGTAGTTAGGAGCACTGGCTGCTCTTGCAGAGGACCTGGATTTGATTCCCAGCACCAACAAGGCAGCTCACAACTTTAACTCTAGTTCCAGGGGATCTGATGCCCTCTTCTGACCTGCACAGGCACACACATGGTACACAGACGTACACACTGGCAAAACACCTATATGCATAAAGTATAAATATTTTAAATACTGAGACTATACATCTACATGTACCCTTCTTTGCTCTTGTAATCACTAAGATCAACACAAATGTCTATTTCATTCCTGTTTAGTTACATAATATTCTAAGAGATGCTCACACATTTGAGTGCCTTATGTATATAGGTTACACTCATTTTTACAACCAGTAGAACAAGCATTAAGATATTTTTAATATTTGGCTTATATATTCCAAGTTTTAAAAAAAGATATTTTTAACAAATACTTTCATATAGACACAGAGTATCTCTATAAAGATATTAAAGAAAACATTGGTAATAGTTATCTCCCAATAATCAGGGGGCTCATTTACCTTTTACCATGTGTAATACAGTCTTTTACCAATCATCTGTCTTATGAGTCAGTGTCAGTATGGAGCCCAGGCTGGCACTGAATTTATAATCTTCCTGCCTCAGCCTCCTGAGTGGTAGGATTATAGGCATGTACCACTAAGCTCAACTTTATTTTTAAAATGAATCTAAAATAACAAATATTAAGACCATTAATTATTCAACTGCACTTATTAGAAGATAAATGATAAGCTGGGCTGTGGTGGCACACACCTTTAATCCCAACACTGGGAGGCAGAGCCAGGCGGATCTCTGGTGTTCAAGGTCAGCCTAGTCTACAGAGCAAGTTATAGGATAGCCAGGGTTGTTATATAGAGAAATCCTGTCTCAAAAAAATGGAAAAAAATAATAAAAATAAAAAAATGAGGAAGCTAAAATTATATGAAAAAGTACTATAACTCCATCAGACTGGAAACAAATTTCCTATTTTATAACTTTGTCTTGGAGAAGTGCGAAGAGAATAGTCACTCATCCTTGATAGTGAAATGTAAACTTATCTATTGCACTGGAGGACAATCTGCAACCTATTAAAATGTAATGTGCTCATATTCTTAGATACAACTCTACAAATTTACCCTATCAGTATATTCATGTACAAATTAAATGGCATGTACAAGGATAGTAATTAAATATTATATAGACAAACGACTATATAAGAAAATCTGCAAATACGACATTGATTAAAGTTGGGCATAGTGTGCACACAATCCCATATAAACCCTTGGGAAGCTGAGGCAAGAGGGCCATTCATTCAAGATCAGCCTTAGCTACACAACACCCTATCTTCAAAAAATTAAAAAAAAAGAAAGAAAGAAAGAAAGAAAGAAAGAAAAGAATGGGTGGGTTTGGGGGAGACTGGGGAGATGGCTCTGTGGGTAGTGTACCAGCCATACAAGTGTGAGGACCTGAGTTCAAATTCCCAGAACCATATAAAAAGTCGGGTGTGGGAGCTAGAGAAACAGCTCAGTAGTTAAGTGAACTGGCTGTTCTTCCAGAGGACTGGAGTTTGATTCCCAGCATCCACATGGCAGCTCACAACTGTAATTTCAGTTCCAGGGGACTTGATGTCCTCTTCCTGAAGTGTAAGTAATAAAAATTAAAATAAAATAAAGCTAAGTATGGGGGCTAGAGTGACAGTTCAGTGGTTAAGAGAACAGACTGCCCTGGAAGATGACTTCAATTTGATTCTTACATCCAAATATGACAGGTAACCATCACCTGCCAAAAAACAAACAAACAAACAAACAAACAAACAAACAAACAAACGGAAAAAAAAGAAAGTTCCAGACTATTACACAGAGAAACCCGGTCTTGAAAAACAAAAACAAAACAAAAAAAAAAACCAAACCAAAACAAACAAATGAAACCCCGGTTTCTTGAAAAGTAAAGCCAGGCTTGGAAGCTCACTTCTGTAAGCCCAGTACTTCAATGGCAAATGGTAAGAACAGACAGGGAACTCCCCAAAGCCTGTGGGCCAACTAACCTGGCATATGCTGCTGCAAACAACAGACCAAGTCTCAATTCAGTTGTTCCTTGACCTCCATGTATAGGGGGGGGGGGGGGTGGGGAAAGAGCACACTCAGAAACTATTAAAACAGCCTCATCTATAGGAATTAGCTTATATGCTTCTGAATGGACACAATGAAGAGATAACAGGAGATGCCTTTGGGGAAGGGGGCTGAGTATCTAGGAGGTAAGAGTACAGAAACATACATTTTAGTATATATCCTTTTAAACCTCTAGAATTATGAACATGATTTAAATATTTTAAATAAATTCTATTAAAATATATACCATATAGCTGATATTTACAAAATAGGTGGGTACAGAGGAAAGTGATATCGTGTAATAAACTTGAAACAAGGACATTGCGGGACAGGCAGAATGCTTGCCTAACATGCTTGAGGCTCTGGGTTCAATCCTAAACACTTCAAAGATCTGCAATAATAATAAAACAACATTACATGCTTTGACCTTAACATTTTTCTCTAAATCACAGCATAATTCTTACCTAAACAACTGTTGAAAGTTTGGTTTAATAAAGTTTGCTTCAATATTTTGTCGTATGCAAATTATATGAGTTATCCCATGTTTCTGTAATATAGGTAGCTATAAAAAATGGGGAGAAATAATAGTTTAAAATATAAAACATCACCTTACAATAATATGTAAGTTTGGAAACAGACCAGACTCATATCTAATCTTTAAGTACAGAAGATTAAAACTAATTTTATGGTAATCGACCTGATGTGATCCACACAACAATTCAATGATTCAAGATTAACACTCAAAATGTTCTCTAAAGTTTAACATGGACACTATTTATGTTTAATTCTAGCACTTGATGAGAACTTAAAGATAATTTGTCAAGAAACCAGTACTATTAACAATCGTGGCTGAAACCATTCAGTTTAGAATCATGAGAAACTAAGCTAGAAATCCCCGCTCTGCCAATGACTTGTGGCTCAGTTCTGTTATGTGAGAATGGGGAAAACACTACCTTACCTGAGCAGTTATAATTATACAAGGAAAGAAGTGTTCTATAAAGTCTTAGTTTAAAAAGGCCGTGAGATGGAAATCCCATGTTGGAGTATGACCTTTATAAGACAGAGAAAACCTGCTCACTCTGTGCCCATGTGACTATAAAACAAGGAGATTCTGTTCAAAGGCCAAAATCAGGCTCCCAGAAGCACACTGTGTGATACGAGCACCACAACTGTAGGAGCAAGTAATTCATGCCATGGTATTTTATCAGAGGTGTCCAAACTGACTAAGACCATATCATTTTCAAAGTCTTAAATGTTAACTGACAGCAAATTTTCTTGTCAGTGTAGATCAGAGTTCAGTTATCTTTGTATTTTCTGAGTATACCCTGGGATATAAGCAGTAGTATTTAATGAATTACTGAGAAGTGTTTGACAGGATTAATAATAATCCAATGTTCTATATTCACATGTATACAACCCCCAAAATTATTTCAGCATCCTTAATTTACACTTAATGATCAAGATGGGGTTTCTGCATCTATTTAATTTTACTAATATGAAAAACCACAAGAGGACATGAAGAAATCTGCTATAACTGGACATGGTGGCAGAATCCTTTAATCTCAGCACCTGGGAGGCAAAAGTAGGCTGTACATGTATCAACTTTGATAAGATAAAAGGTAGACTTTTGAATCTACTCAGAAAAAAAGAGAGAATATGGATATGATAAGATAAAAGGTAGATTATTGAATCTACTTTTAAAAAGAAACCACTTGTTTTAAATAGGATAAGAAATGAATTTTTTTTGTCTGAATTTGTCAAATGTTAATGGACTGAACATTGTTAATGTAGGTAATGGAGTTTTTTGTTTGAATCTGTCAAATATGAATGGACTAGACATTGTTGATGTAATTCTTGACTGTATATATTGTATATACTTAACTTTTTTTTATTTTAAACAAAAACGGAAATGTGGTTGATATATTGTGCACCCCAATAAACTTATCTGGAGGTCAGACAACAGAACAGCCACTATATTAAACATAGGTTTAGGCAGTGGTAGCACACGCCTTTAATCCTAGCATTCCAGAGGCAGAGATCTACTCGGATCTCTGTGAGTTCAAAGCCACACTGGAAACAGCCAGGCATGGTGACACACGCCTTTAATCCCAGGAAGTGATGGCAGGAAGCAGAAAGGAATATAAGGGATGAGGACCAGGAACTAGAGCCTTTGTTAAGCTTTTTAGGCTTTTAGCAGCAGTTCAGCTGAGATCCATTCAGATGAGGACACAGAGGCTTCCAGTTTGAAGAAATGAGATCAGCTGAGGCACCAGCGAGGTGAGGTTAGTTGTAGCATGTTCTGTTTCTCTGATCTTTCAGTGTTCACCCCAATACCTGGCTCCGGGTTTGTTTTTTATTAATAAGACCTTTTAAGATTCATCCTACACAGCTAAACACAAGCTAGAGAGGAATGAGCCTCAGCTGAGGAAAGGCCTCCTCGAGATCCAGCTGTAAGGCATTTTCTCATTTAGAGATCAATGGGGGAGGGCCCAGCCCATGGTGGGTGGTGCCATCCATGGGCTGCTGGTCCTGGGTTCTATAAGGTGGGTTGAACAATCCAGTAAGCAGCTCCCCTCCCATGGCCTCTCCATCAGCTCCTGCCTCTGGGATCCTGCCCTGTTTGAGTTGCTGTCCTGACTTCCTTCAGTGATGAACAGCAATGCTGAAGTTAGGTTTCCTCCCCAACTTGCCTTTTGGTCATGGTGTTTTGTTTAAGCAATAGAAATCCTAACTAAAACACAGGCGGTGGATCTGAGTGAGGTCAGCCTGGTCTACAAAGCAAGTTCCAGGCCGCCTAGAGTTACATAATGAGTGAGACCTTGTCTCAAACAACAACAAAACAAAGCAAAACAAGAAATCGCCTTTAAAAGCTTTGAAGGCACATTAGACTAAGTAAAGCAAACCTTATCAGAATAAATTTCTAATATAATAGCACAAAGATTATTTATACCTCTCAATAGACGCATTTATATTTTAAAAAACTTAAATACAAATAGACAAAAATTATAAAAAGAAATAAATCACTGGTTACCAAGCACCTGAATTTATCTCTTTTATTTAAATGGTGTTTGAATGTAGTAAAGAGATATGCTTTAAGTAAATCAATCTTGAAAAAGGAATTTATTCCTCTAGGTTTCTTTATCCTCATTATTTTCATTGTTGAAAGGTACTTTTTTGGAGGTCGTATGAGAAGAAATTTGGGCTATATTAAGGTAACTCAGATTGAGATATATAAACACAAACACAAAGACCTGAGTTGGGAAAAGGATTAATGGGAGTCAGTGGGGGACAGGAGAGGGTAACAGATAAGTGTTTGAATATGATCAAAATAGTTTATATACATGTAACAAAAATGTCATTGTGAAACCCATTATTAGGCATAATTATACATTCTAATAAGGGCACAACCAGCACTGGTCAACATTACATTATTAGGGCAATAGCTTTGCTGACACCATCTTCTAGGAAGTCAAACCTTCATTTGCTTATCCACTTTTATACCACCTACCCTTTCCAGCTTCTTTGTTGGTCACCTCAACTCTCTAGAACCTTCCAATTTCAAGATGACTCTGAAAATTATATCATGGAACTATCAGACAGAAGTATACTGACTGATATTGACAGAAGTATCCTTGGGGAAGTATTTGCTACACAATGGTCCACACTGTGTAACACTAAAAAGGAATTAGCATCATCCCCATAATTCATACAGCTGAATCCCTTAGGAAATGGCAAGAACCACACTATATACTAAAATAAGACAACCCCTTCCCCCATTTTAACTGAGCAACTGCAAAAGTCCATTTCCAATCTGTAGTCTAGACTCTAGTCTTCTAAAAGAAGATGAAATATAAAACATGCACTCTTGAGCCAGGCGGTGGTGGCACACACCTTTAATCCTAGCACTCAGGAGGCAGAGGCAGGCGGATCTCTGTGAGTTCGAGGCCAGCCTGGTCTACAGAGCGAGATCCAGGAAAGGCGCAAAGCTACACAGAGAAACCCTGTCCGGGGACGGGGGACAAAAAAAAAAAAAAAAAAAAAAAAAAGTCCTCTTATTTTGATAAAAGCCAACAAAATGTTCTGTTTCCTCCTCTGATACTTTGTATGTATCTGATGTTGTTCAGAAGATGTCTGGCAAAAACAGATGTACCATTTATTTATTTATTTAACTTTTATTGATTCTTTGTGAATTTCACATCATGCATTCCAATCCCACTATCTCCCATCCCCTCTGCCCTTGCAACCTCTCCAAGATGTAACATTTTAAGATGGTAAATAAATTACTAAAGATTGTAGGATGGACAAATCTATCAAAAACAAGATTTCATGAGAAAAATTAATTATAAAAACTTAACTTGTAATTTGTGTTGAAACACTTCAAAACATTTTTTTTGTTGTTTTTGTTTTTTGAGAAAGGGTTTCTTTGTGTAGTCTTGGTTATCCAGGAACTAGCTCTGTAGACCAGGCTAGCCTCAAACTCACAGAGATCTGCCTGTTGCAGCTTCCAAAGTGCTGGGATTAAAGGTGTGTGCCACCACTGCCTGGCTCAAATCAAAACTATTAATGGTCCAGTAAATGTGGAAGTAGGTACAAGTAGTATGAACATAGTTGTATATAAATGTTCCTTAGTATAAACTCTTACTGTTAAAAACTTAACTGATAAAAAGTTGGTTTATTAAAGCCTCTTGGAGAACCTAAACTAAAGTTCATACCTTGCTTTTCATAGCAGAAGAGTATGGGCCTAAGAACAATCCAGGCAAAACTTCCTAGGGGAAGAAAATACATAAGTAAAGTTTAAACCTACAGCAAATACATAACATACAACTGGATTTGTCTGTGTGTGCAGGGCTTTGCAATATTCTGGTTCATATTTTATTCAGGGAGTACTCATTTCCCAGCCATATTTAGCAAATTGGTATGAGAAACACAGGTTTACCTTTATAAATTCAAGTGAGATGTTCCAAATTTAAATTTTATTCCAAAAAGCCAGATATTTGAAATCCTATATTGCTTTTATAAGCAGGTTGGATAGAATCGGCACATTATATTATTGATGTTTGCATTAATAAAACCTCTCTAGCTTCTACCCTCTGCTACAACCTAAAAATAAAACAATCATAAAGAAAATCCTCCCTTTAGAATTACTTACACTAAGTTTTATTTGGCCAAAACAAAAGCAATACAAGAGCCAGGTATAGTGGAACATATCTATAATCCCAGCACACAGGAGGCTGAGGCAGGAGCATCTTGAGTTTGAGCCAGGTTGGGTAACACAGTAAGTTCCAGGTCAGCAGGAGCTCACACTTAGACCCTGTCCTCCCGTCAAAAATAAGCAGTACAAGATAAAACAGGATCCAACTGTCATCACAGTAAACAAAAGCAAAAGTAACTGTAATTAATCACCATAGACAGCACTGTGCCCACTGGTTTCTTTTTGTTTTGAAATAGCATCTTATTAACATAGCTAAGGCTGGCCCTGAAATCCCGACAGTCCTCCTACCTCAGCATCTTAAGTGCAGAGATTATAGGAATGGCCAACAGCATTTGACAACTATGAATTATATTTTACTTATGTTTACATTCCCCATAGCATCAACTTAGTTCTCTCATATGTACTCAGATATTATATAATATTCATAACTAGGTAAATATGACAAACCTACAGATCATGAGGCAGCAGGTCTCCTTTGTGAAGTAAGCATTAGTTATTTAATAATGGGGGGGCATCTTGAATAAATTAAAAGTTGTTATACCTGCATCTCTCGTCTCATAGGATAAGTCCACTCCTTGAAAAGGAAAACAAACAAATAAAATAAATAGCATGAAAAATATCACGGGCTAGTAAGACAACCCAAGCCTGATAATCTTAAGTTTGATTCTTGGAACCCAGGGGATAAGAGACCAGAATCCTAAAAATTATCCTCCAAATGTTCCCTGAGCATGCGAGGACACAACTCAAGTACATGTACACATGTACACCCACACACAAAATGCAAACAATAAGCCACTACTTTTCTTTAAAAAAAAAAAAAAAAGGTACCATAAAGATGTGACCAAAAAATGAGATTCATAGTCAGCAAGATGGCTAACCTGTAAAAGGCATTTGCCACATGCAAGCCTGACAACCTGAATTCCACCCCAGCACCCACGGTAAAATGAGAGAACCAACTTCACAAAGCCGTCTTCTGATTTCCACATATACATGAGTAATTTTTTAATACAGATTTTAAAAACATACTCTGTGTGTGTGTGTGTGGTGCTGGGAAAGCAAACCCATGGCCTTGTGCATGCTTGGCAAGTTTTCTACCACAGAGTTACTCCCTAAAAACAAACTACATTAAACTTGCAAACCTTTACAACACTGGACCTACAGCTCAGTGGTAGAACTCTTGGCTGACATGCACGAGGACACAAGTTTGAAGCCCAGCACTGCAAATAAATAAAAATAGCCTGGTATGGTGGTCTCTGTCTACAATCCCAGAATTTAGGGGGTAGAAGCAAAAGGACTGCCAGTTAGTTCTAGGACAGCCTGGTCTCTACACATGCACCCCTGTAAACAGATGTCCTTGGTGACAGAAGTCAGGTTACAATTCATCTGGTATATCTGGTGGAGTGAATGCCTATAAGTAGACACGGGATACATTTCTTCTTTTACTTTCTTTTAGTAAATTTAATTTTCTTTTGCTTATGTTGTCTGGGCGTTTTGCCTGCATTGTGTCTGTGTACCACTTGTGTGTCTGGTTCCTCAGAGGCCAGAAGAGGGTGTTAGATTCTCTGGAAGCAGAGTTACAGATGGTTATGAGCTGCCATGTGGTGCTGGGAATCAAACCCAAGTGTGCTAGAAAAGCCACCACTGAACCATCTCTCCAGTCTCAAGGAGATACATTAGTATACTTATCTAAATATTCTTCAATCTTGATACAGCAGTAGTCAGTAGTAATGAGTACAGTGTACCTACCAAAACTCATTGAGTTACACATTTAATACCTGTATAGTGTACTCTAAACAGAGCACTTAAGCTGGGCATGGCATGGTGGCACATGCCTTTAATCCCAGCACATGGGAGGCAGAGGCAGGTGGATGTCTTGAGGCCAGCCGGATCTGTAAGGTGAGTCCAGGGTAGTCAGTCAGAGCTACAGAGAAACCTTGTCTCAAAAAAACCAACCGACCAGCTAAACAAACAAACAAAAACCAAAAAAACCATAGCACTTAACTAAAATGACACACTATGTAACAAAAAGAATTAGACTAATCCATGATAGGAAAAATTCAAAAGTGAACCTGTCTTAGGGTTTTCATTGCCGTGATGAAACACCACACCAAAAGAAACTTGGAGGGAGGAAACAGTTTATTTGGCTTACATATCCTGAGTCATAGTCCATTGAGGGAAGGCGAGGCAGGAACCTGGAGGCAGGAGCTGATACAAAAGCCATGGAGGAGTGCTGTTTACTGGCTTGCTCCTCACAGTTTGCTCAGCGTGCTTTCTCAGATGACTATAGCTTGTGTCAAGTTGATATAAAATTAGCAGCACAGTTACTACTGTGCTACAAGCTCAGAAAACCTACTTTCTAAGAACAAGAATAAACAGAAGGCAATGCTACCCAAAAGCATCCCTGGAAGGGTGGCTCAGCCATCAGGACCAGAGCTCTGATCCCAGTTCTCATGTCACAGGCCAGGAAACCCACAAATCCATGTAATTCTAGCTCTAAGGTAGGTAGACACAGGAGGATTGCTTGGGTTTCGTGGCTTCCAGCTTTACCAAGAAAACATGAGCCCCAGATTCAAGGCAGTGACCCTGTTCAGAATAGGCAGAGTGATAAAGGACTGTGTGTGCATACACATTTGTATCCATTTATGCACACAGATAAGATTTTATAAATTCTAAACATTTCTTCAAAGCTGGGCATGATAGTGCACTCCTTTAATCCCAACACTTGGGAGACGGAGACAGGTGGATCTCGATGAGTTCGAGGCCAGTCTAGTCTATACAGTGTTCAGGCCAGCCAGGACTGCATAGTAAGATCCTGTCTCAAAAACAAAACAAAACAAATCAATCAAACAAACAAACACAAAAACACCACATATTTTTATTGATTTTATTTGGAAATTTCACATCATACACCCTGATCGTACTTCCCAGTCCTCCCAGGTTTACCCCTTACCTTATGAAACCTCCTCCGAAAGAAGAAGACAAAATATAAGTCCAATTTGTGTTCCCATACACTCACTGGAGCATGGTCAAACTCCCAGTAGCCATCCCCTTAAAGAAAACTAAGTTTTCCCCACCCGCACTTACGCCAGAAGCCCTCAATTGTGGAGAGCTACACTTCAGCACCCTTGTCACAACATTTAAGAGCTCTCTTCAAAGCCAGGTGTTAGTGATACCCACCTTTAAGCCCAGCACTTAGGAGGCAGAGGCAGGTGGATCTGAATTCAAGGCCTGTAGCTGGAGATTTCTCCAGTCCCGCTGGGCCGCAGCCATTACTAAGACTGTTTAGAAATTCGACTACAAAGGCCAGCCTGGTCTACAGAGCGAGTTCCAGGACAGCCAGGGCTACACAGAGAACCCGTCTCAAAAAACCAAAAAGGTTCTCAATGGTTCCTGTCCAGGCTGTTACTTTTTTGGGGGTGGGGTAGGGTGGGAGTAGGGGTTGTCACAGAAGCCTTCTATGTCCCTCTTTCTCAACTGTGAGTCTGCAGTCGTTGATGCCACCGCAAAAGTAGCTTCCTTGCCCTTTACAGTCAGAGGGCATGGATCATGGACTTTCATATGGTTTCTGGGGACAGCATGGACCAGGGACATCTGTTAATATTCTGATCTGCCCTTTCAAATCCCACCCCTTGGCGCCGCCCTGCATCCTGACGTAAAAGCCTCATTCTATGGAAAAACTCCTCTTCCTCTCTCCCGCTTTTCCTCCCATGAGGTGTGCACCCTCTCTCTCTTTTCTTCTCTCTGTCTCTCTCTTCATCTCTCTATTATAAAAAACTCTCCATGTGGATGCAGCATCTGGGTTGTGAATTACTGGCCACTCCACCATTGTGTGCATCTGCCCAGCATGTTTCCCTGCATGCGTGGGATACCGTCCCCCCCCACACCCAACAATAATTCATAACAACATCCACATGGTCTCTGGTGACAATACAGACAATGGACATCAACACAGCCCTCTGCTGAAGCATGAGCCACAGACATCATCATAGTTCTCAGTGGCAACACAGCCAAAGGACATCAACATGGTTTCTGTGGCAATACAGGCTAAGAACAGCTATATGATTCCCTGCAGAAATCCAGCCCATGGACAGCAGCATGGCCCCTGGCAGCAGCATAGCCCACAGACATCTGCATGGCCTTCGGACAAGTCCCCAGCTACAGTAGGACCCTGCGCATCCAGACACTTTGGCAACACGGACAATTGACATCAACATGGCTTTGGGCAGCAGCACAGACCACAGACATCCTCATGGACCTCGGTGGTAACACGCAGGCTGCTCTCAGATCTGTCATCACTACAGAGTCTCTAGTTCACCTCTTTCCACTGCACACACACCTCTCCATCCCTCCACCTTTTCCACCTCTCCATTTCATATTCCTTCCTCATAATGGCACTGGAAACTGTGTCGCACAGTACATCCCTTTTCCCAAACAGTTTTACATGCAAATACTGACCACAAGTCGGTTGGTCTGGTTCAAGGTGTCTGATTTCTGACACACCATAAATACTGGCCCATTACCAGAACTCATTGTGGATATTCTGCTGCTGCCCAGAGTCAGGGCGATCCTGCTCTACCTTTGTGCTTGTAGCCTGCAGGCAGTACCACTGCCTCCACCAACATCTCCAAAAAGGGCAGACTGCTCTAAGCTGGAAACCAGGCAGCAGGCCCAGGACAACCCTACTCAATGATGACATCTGGTTCTGCAGGACCGGCTCCTCCATGTACTCCAGCAGCTCCTAGACGGAGATGTTGGGGTGAACCAACTCAAACTGTTGGATCTGAGTCTGGATGGCAGTAGAGTTGTCAGCCTTCGAGGGGCTTCTACCACCCTCCAGGGGCTCCAAAATTTTCCATTTATTTATTTATTTGTTTGTTTATTTATTTATTTATTTTTGAGACAGGGTTTTTCTGTGTAGCCCTGGCTGTTCTGGAACTCACTCTGTAGACCAGGCTGGCCTGGAATCCAGAGATCCACCTGCACCTGCCTCTCCAGTGCTGGGATTAAAGGCATGGGTCACCACACCTGGTTATAAAGACCAATTATACGATTTATGTACTTTATGTATGTGAGTGTTTTGTCTGCATGTACATTTGCACACCAGAGAAGGGCATCAGATTCCATGGGACTATAGTTATAAATGGTTGTGAGCCACCATGAGGGTGTTGGAAATTGAACTCAGTACCTCTGGAAGAGCAGCCAGTGCACTTAACCGCTGAGCCATCCCTCCAGCCTTAAAGACCAATTTTATAAGCAGACCCCTTTTTTTTTCATTCAATTATATATATATATATATATATATATATATATATATATTAATTTTAAATGCCGAATGTCATTTATTGAAGGGGGGAGGAGGTCTTAAATATAGGCTTACAGCACAATGGGAGGACCCCGGAGGGCAGAAGTTCTCTACTGATGTTTTACAGTCTTGCTTCTAATCTAAGCAGACCCTTATTAAAGAATGTTTGCTGTATTTTTTTTTCCCCGAGACAGGGTTTCTCTGTGTAGTTTTGGTGCCTGTCCTGGATCTCACTTTGTAGACCAGGCTGGCCTCGAACTCAGAGATCTGCCTGGCTCTGCCTCCGGAGTGCTGGCTTAGAATTTTATTTTTTAAAGATTCATTTTTATTATTTTGTATGTACTAGTGTTTTGCTTGCATGTTTGTGTGTGCACCATGTGTGTGCCTGGTTCCCTCAGAGGCCAGAAGAGATCATCTATCTCTTGGAACTGGTGTTGGCACTGTGAGTGGCTACATGGGTGGTCCTATGCAAGAGCAGCAAGTGCTCTTAACTGCTGAGCCTTTTTTCCTGAGTATAGATAACCTGGATCCAGACTTTACTCTCTTATGGAAAATGTATCTTAAAACAAAGACTAATTGCACAAAATGACAGTTATGATTCATGAGGTTAACAAAATAGAAGAGCATGTGATTTTTAAGTCAGTACAAAATAATATAGCCAAACTTCATGTTCACCTGCTTCTTCATTTACCAGTAGATAATGGTTATCTTTTACATAGAAAAGTTTTAATAATTTAGGTCAAAGACTCTGTCTTTTTTAGTGATGGTGTCCTTAATATCGAGTGTGATGTGTTACAATAATAAGCCCACAGAGGGTAGCCATTCTGAAGATCCCTGACAAGAGGCTATAGACACTGTATCGGTGGCTGGCCTACTGGCCTGGAACTCAGAGACCCACCTGCCTACTTCTGATCCAGAGTTCTGGGATTAAAGGCATATACCAAAGACTTTTAAGTCATCTAAGAGCCAAACTTATTTTCTGAAGCAACTTGTTTCAATCATAAAGAAAGCAATTAAAGAAATGAGTTACTGACAGAGTGAGCTCCAGGAAAGGCACTAAAACTACACAGAGAAACCCTGTCTCGAAAAACCAGAAAGAAAGAAAAGAAAAAAATCAAAATATGAATGAATGAATAAATAAATGAGTTACTAAAAATGAAAACTATTGTGTGTGGTTAAAGAAACAAAACAGGGCCGGGCGGTGGTGGCGCACGCCTTTAATCCCAGCACTCGGGAGGCAGAGCCAGGCGGATCTCTGTGAGTTCGAGGCCAGCCTGGGCTACCATGTGAGCTCCAGGAAAGGCGCAAAGCTACACAGAGAAACCCTGTCTCCAAAAACCAAAAAAAAAAAGAAAAAAAACAGATTAAAGGTGGTTGTGGCACACACCTTTAATCCCAGCACTCAGGAGGCAGAGGCAGATGGATTTCTGTGAGTTCAAGGCCAGCCTGGTCCACAAAGCTAGTTTCAGGACAGCCAGGGCTACCCAGAAAAATGCTGTCTTGAAAAACCAAAAAGGGAAAATAAATAAATAAGAAACAAAACAGGAACATATATAGGAATGGTGTACAGATGTTCTGAGGGGTACTTGTGTAGGAGGGAAGACCTCTCTATCCTCTAGAACAGTGGTTCTCAACCTTCCTAATGCTGTGACCCTTTAATACAGTTCCTCATGTTGCAGTGACCCCAACCATAAAATTATTTCATTCCTACTTCATAACTGTAATTTTGCTACTGTTATGAATTATAATGCAAATATATAATATGTGACTTCCCCCAAAGGGGTTGTTACCCCCAGGTTCAGAACCACTGCTCTAGGGTGTGATAAAAATTGAGACTATGAAATAAACTGGCAGTAAATAGACTAATAGGAGAAAGGCACACAAATTTATTACGTGCACAGGGTAAACATCCAACACAAGTGATATTTAGGAGCACAAAGCTGAGCATGATGGCACCCGCCTGCAATCACAGCACTTGGGAGTCTGAGGTGTGTGTGTGTGTGTGTGTGTGTGTGTGTGTGTGTGTGTGTGCGCGCGCGCGCACGCGGTACACGTACGCATCCTAAGAGAGAACACAAACAGATATGCATGGACTCTTGGAAGAACAGGTGATAGCTTGTGATAAATCTGGGTGTGGTATCCACTTCTTTTCTTCTGTAAGTTACTTTTCTGTCATTTACTAAACTCCTTGAGAAGGAACTAAATTCCTTTTGCAAGATCTATCTATAGGCAACTGAGGGGCATTCAGAAAACCTCTTCTACATTTGCTGTTTTTATATATCAAAGTAATTAGCATGTCAAACAGTATTTTGGGGTGGACTTTCCTGAAACTAGAAGAAAGAACTCAAAGCTACAGTACTTCTTTAAAGTACTTCCCCTCCCAAAAGATTTAGTTAGGTGTAGAGAGATTTCAATACCGTTAAGCTATTAAGTTAAAAAAAAAAAAAACACAAACGATAAAATGAAATTTTTACCTCTCTTTTTGTTTTAGTTTTTCAAGACAAGGTTTTTCTGTGTAGTTTTGGCTGTCCTGTAACTCCCTCTGTAGAGCAACCAGGCCGGCCTCAAACTCAAGGAGATCCTCGAACTCAAAGGCATATGCCGCCACCACTGCCTAGCTCTTTGCCTCAATTTTTAAACAAAACCAAGATTTCAAAGTTATTTCAAACGCTGTGTAAGTTTGTAGACAATAGACCATAATACACCATCTCCATATTTATATTAAAAAAGTTATTAAAGGAGGGTATGGTGGCATATATCTTTATTCCCAGCATCCAGGAGGCAGAGGCAAGTGGATCTCTTAGTTTGTGGCCAGCCTGGTGAGTTCACAGTGAGTTCCAGGACAGCAGGGCTACCAAGAGACCCGGTTGCTATTAATAATAATATTAATGATAAAAATAAATCACAAGAGTGAAAAGCAAATTGTATAGCAGGAAGAGCATAGAAAACTATTTCCATACACACATACATACATAACCTTATTTGAAGAACATCAAGCCTCACTGTAATAAGTATGAATCTTTGAAACCTAGAAATGTTCAGAGAAAATTTCATTTGAAACTATTCCTGGGGCTGGAGAGATGGCTCAGAGGTTAAAAGCACTGACTGCTCTTCCAGAGGTCCTGAGTTCAATTCCCAGCAACCACATGGTGGCTCACAACCATCTGTAATGAGATCTGGTGCCCTCTTCTGGACTGCTGTCATACATGCTGTATACATAATAAATAAATAAATCTAAAAAAAAAGAAAAGAAAAGAAAATAAACTATTCCTGTTGCCATCATCAGATCCTGATCTTCAAGAGCTGTCTTATCCTAACCCTACAGTTGTTTCAGATATGTCAGATATGGTTTGAGTGTATTTCCCAAGGACCAAGTGTTGAAATGTCTATCTAGGAAGTTAAAAGGTGGAAAATCAATACAACTATAGTGTGCTGGAGGGGCCTCTGAAAGTGATTAGGCTTAAATAATATTAGTAAGCATAAGCCTCATGACCATATCATAAGAGGAAGACCAGATGACTGTGACAGACAAGACAGACATAAGGACAGGACACACACACACACACACACACACACACACACACACACCATTCTTTGTCTCTTGTAATATGATACCATATACTATCTGGGGACTCTACCAACAAGACCATTGCTAGATGAAGGCCCTGGACCAGCCTGCCTCTGACTCCTGAGTGTTAGGATTAAAGGTGTGCACGAATCTGACTATTTTGTATTATTTATTAAGGTAGGGTCTCTTGCTGAACTTGGAATTCCTACTCTGGCTCCTCTTGCTAGCCAGTTTGCCCCTGGATCCCATCTCTCTACCTCCAATGTGCTGAGATTACAGGGAGCAACCATACTTCCGTAGATTTTAGTGAGCTCTGGGGACCCAAATTCTAGTCCTCGTGCAACCATATACCGTTATGGAAGGTTCAGCCTATCATGAAAAGAGACAAAGACCAAAAATTGTAATAATTTCTATGAAGGTAGGTATAAAAGAACCAAGTGCTGTAGTTGTAGTAGTATGGGGAATTAAACTGGTCCGGAGGCAAAGAGAAGGGCAAGAGGAGTTTGCAAAAAACCAGGAAAATCTTCTCAGAAGTATTGCCTAAGCCAGGTGGTGGTGGTAGTGGTGGTACATGCCTTTAATCCCAGCACCTGGGAGGCAGAGGCAGGCGGATCTCTATGAATTTGAGAGCAGCCTGGGCTACCAAGTGAGCTCCAGAAGAGGCGCAAAGCTACACAGAGAAACCCTGTCTCGAAAAACCAAAAAAAAAAAAAAAAAAAAAAAAAAGTGTGCACTACCATGCTGAACTTAAAATCTCTCTTCTTGATTTTCACTTTTACCAAAGCAGGATTTGGTTTGAAATTTTGGTTTTCTATTGGAAGAAAATTGGTGCCTTACATATATCACTGGGAAATAGTAAATTGATGCTGTTAATTAGATAAAAGCTATTATTCCCAGTAAGAAGTTATAGTTTTTTTTCCAGGGGATAAATATACTATAAACACAATAAAAGATGAAAAAAATTAAACTAGAACTTCTAAGAATAGGGGAGGGAAGAATTAAGGGTTATTTAAAAAGCCTAAAGAACTAGGAGTCAAGATTCCAAGGTCACTCACTGTGTACTATGGTAGGCCTTATATAACTCTTATTCTAAGTAAACCTCAATCTGTGTGTGTTCCAACACACAATGCCTGAGTGGAGGTCAGAAGGCTGTGTGTGGGAGTTGGTTCTCTTCTTCCATCATATTCCATCACAAGGGAAATTGCTTGCAGAACTGAGATTATTGCTATTTGAAGACAAAAAGTATACCCCTTATTCACATTTACTGTATGTTAAAGAAAAATAGTGCAAATTCTTCTTTATGATTCAACTTAAAATATATTTAAGTCTCTAGCATCACTACTACAAATAAGAGAGAGAAAACTCCAAATGCCTGTAATTTACTTGAGAGATCAGGAGTTAGAGGACATCCTTGGATACAGCAAATTTCAGGTGAGCCTGGCTACACAAGACCTTGTTTTAAAATTAAAAATCATTTTTAAAAAGTAGCTAGGTTTGGTGGCACACACCTTTTACACCAGTACTCAGGAGATTGAGACAGGTGGCCTCTTTGAGTTTAAGGCCAGACTGCTGCACACAGTGTCCCAGGACAGCTTGGGCTACAAACACCCACCACCACAACAAAACAAACACCAAAAAGTGAACATCAAATGGAGGCATTCAATAGAACTGAGTATTTGGTATAAACTCAATCCAAAATAAAGCAATTCCTTTTTTGAGACAGGGTCTCATTGTAACTCAAACTGGCCTCAAACTTGCTATACAACCATGGCTGCCTTGAACTCCTGACCTTTCTGCTTCCACCTCCCAGGTCGTGGAAATACATGAGTGTTGCAGCCATGCCCAGTTCCAAATACCTTTAAAGTACTTAGGGGGATTAAAGGGTGTACACGTTTAATCCCATTACTTGGGATGTAGAGGCAGGTGGATCTTTGTGGGTTCGAGGCCAGCCTGGTCTATAGAGTGAGTTCCAGGACAGCCAGGGCTCTGTTGACAGACCCTGTCTCAAAACACAAACAAAACTCTAGAATCCTTTCTTGAGCCTATTAAGTGTCACAGTTAAGAATCTTTGTCTTGTTACTAACAGCCTCTAGTGAACTCCAAGTTAACTGTTTCTATACCATAAAATAATTCCAACGGGAGGGGGGGGGGGGAGACAATCTCTGCAAATGTTAGGTAAAGAAAAATCAAGGTGGAGTGAAAAAGAACCCTGAATTACAGAATCGGGAGAAGGTAAAGGTATTTTGCTCTCAACAGTAACTTTCCTCCAAGGGCAAGATTTGTGATTAAAAGTTTTAAAATTCAAAGAAGCTAGCTTTGTGAGTTTTTTTTTTTTTCTGTTGGTCATGGTTTTTTTTGTGGTTTTCTTTTGGTTGATTTTTTGACTTGGAGACTGTTAAGAGGGTGCAATTCCAGAGTTCACGCCTCGGGTCTATTCCACACGTGGGGCCATGTGTCCCGCGTGTGAACCTAACATCAAGCTCAGATTAAAAACAACTCCGCAGCGTGTTGCTTTGGCAACAAAAATGAGACTGTCTTCAAGTAAATCCTCACTGCCGAGGCGAGAGGCCAGGGGT
>CABHPR010136187.1:0-24276 GCA_902168415.1 Peromyscus melanophrys
ATTATTTGGGTGGGGAGTAAAAAATGTACTGTAATGAAACTATGATGAACTGACCCAACAGTGAGCCTACCATGGTGCCTGAAAACAGGATAAACATGAGGACCAGGGTTCGGATTCTCAGCACCCACTGAAAAGCTAGGTGTGGCCATTTATTCCCATAACCCTAGTGCTAAGTGGACAGAGCTATGTGAATCACTGAACCTCATTGGCCAGCTAGCCCAGCTCAATCAGTGTAGTCTAGGTTCAGTGAGGGACCCTATATCAAAAACAAAGATGGAGAGTGATCAAGGGAGACACCTGATAACTACTGACTTCCACACAGATGTATGCACATGTATGCAAAACCCATGTATAGGTTCACACACACAACTTTGAAAATAAATTTAAAAAAAGAGTCTAAACCAGTGTTTCTTTCCCTGCCAGCTTTCTCTTCTATGGCAAAGTGGATGCATTTGAAGCATTGTGCAGGGTAAGATGTTAAGTTCTGTAGCATCCTATGGCCCCAGTCCTGCCTGCCTTTATGGATAGCTGCCTGCCATCCATGCCCAGCTCCTTAGCTCTTGTGTCCCCAGCCAAGGCCAGAGGCAGAGAGTTCCTACCAGGTTTCAAACACGTACTTCACCAGTACAGCTCCTCTTACTTATGGGACACTGCAGCTTTCCTGGCCCACCCTTTTCTCTCGTACTCAGTGGGACTCTGGTTGAGCCACTGGCCAGTCACAAACACGAAAGGACAGGATTTGGCCTCCTCCTCCTTTGGAAGGAAGCCCACTTTGGAAAGTTCAGGTTTTGTGTGTGTTGGTCAAGAGAAAGGAAGAACTCAGTGCCACGTGGTCCTTGAGTTGGATAGATGCAATGACTGTATGGGTGGTGTAACCATAGGAAGGGTCAGACATTGTCCTTGCCTCCTGGAGCCTCAGCTGCCATTTCTGTGAATGGGCTCTGGGAAACATACTGCATTGGACTGCCATGGCAAAGAAGTTAGCCCAGGGGCCATCTTGCTGCAAAGTCCTTCAGAATCCCAAGGTTGAAAATGAAAGTGAGTGAGGCATTCTGGTCTGTCTCCCCAAAAGGGGCGCTAGGTCCCGGCCTCTTACCTGTCAGCTTGGCTCTTGTAATTGTGTCTTACCTAACCTAGGCTTGGAGGTTTCCATACAGACAGACCTGAAGGCTGAGAAGAAGCAAAGAAAGGGAGGGAGAAACTTAAGCGATGAAGTGGTAAGGAAGAGAGAAAGGAAGGGGGGAAGAAAGAGAGAGAAGGGGAGGAGTAAGAGAAAGGGAGAGAGAGAAACGGGACAGGAAGGAGAGAGAAAGAATATAGAAAAGGGGAAAAAAAGAAGGGAGAGATGAGGAAGGGAGAAAGAAAAGGAAAGAGGGAGGAAGAAGGGAGAAAGAAGAAAGGAAAAGAGAAGGAAGGAAGGGGTGGAGGGAGGGAGGGAGGAGAGAGAAAGGGAAGAGAAAAAAGGCAAGAAGGAAGGAAGGCAAAACAGGGAAGGAAAGGAGGGAATAGGAAGGAAGGGAGGAAGGAAGAAAGAAAGGAAGGAAGGAAGGAAGGAAGGAAGGAAGGAAGGAAGGAAGGAAGGAAGGGAGGAAGGAAGGAAGGGAAGGAAGGTTAGAAGGCTCTGCTGTAACACCTTTCGCACGCTCCAACTCTCTGCTAACACTGGAGACCGTGAGGCATTTAGAAGCTTTATTGCTTCAATAGGCAGGGTAAGGAGGTTAATGCCAGCCTTAACAAGGGAGTCATTTCTTTCTCCCGCCCACCTTCTCCCTTCTCGTTTTTTTGGCTCAGCCTAAATTTCTAACACTACCTGATGAAATGTATATACAGCTTTTAATTGTACCCAGAGGCAGTACAACTTCATAGAGGGTCTGCAGCTAGTGGCGGAGGATTTGAGAAACAGCTGTGTTCCCGGCCCGCGTGCTTCGAGGTGGAACAGCGCCGTCAGCACCTGCACCCCCTGAGTGCACACCCTCACGCCCCACATGCGTGTGCACAGCTGGGACCCATCCGGCTGGTGAGGAATTAATACTCTTAACTTGGTATTTTATTGTACCTGGGGGAGCCTGACGCTGTATTAAATCTGTGGCATATAGGTTGGATTTTGTTCAGTATTAGAGTTACTAGAGGTGGGGGACTGGGGAGGGGGGCTTGGTGGGCTATTATAGACACACACACACACATACACACACACACACACACACACACACACACACACACACACACACACACACACCCCACAACCTCTTTTTCCAATGCTGAGGACAAATTGTTTTAATATACCCATGTTTGGTTTATTTATTATTAGAGATGAGGGGCTGCTTTCAAGATGAATGGGATAGTTCTCAGCACTATCTAGTACCTTCAGAATATCAGCACCGTGGAGAACCTCCGGGACTCTTCACTCCCAGTAACTGACCAATGCCAGCTTCCCTAGGCAAGCCCCCAAACACACCTGTCACTGAGGAGACCCCTCACAGACACACTGTTTCATATTTCCAGAGATGACTCCACAACCTCAGGGAGCCCTGCACGGTGAGGGTCTGGGTGCCCATGTTACTGTGCTCAGGAAGGAGGTTCAAGATGCTACCCCTGCCTGAGTCGGAGAAAACTAAGGATACCTTTGGAGTTCAGCTGATTCAATTTTTCTTCAAGCATGCCTGACCTACTAGGAGAGTTCTAGACCACTGAAAAACCCTGTCTCAGAAAAAAAAAATGTGGATGGCTCCTAAGGAATGACAGCTGAGGTTGAGCTGTGGCCACAACACACACACACACACACACACACACACACAGCACACACACACACAAACACACACCACACACACACACAAAAACACAGCACAAACACACACACACACACACCACACACACACACACCCCCCACACACACACACCCCACACACACCACACACACACACACACAAACAGCACACACACACACACACAAACAGCACACACACACACAAACAGCACACACACACACACACACAAACACAGCACACACACACACACACACACACACACACACACACACACACACACACACACACGGCAGAGGAAAATGTCAGAGTGGCCAAAGAGAAGGAGGCCGTGAGACCACAGAAGCAGAGGTAAGTCCAGGAATGGTGACAGCTCCTGGAAGCCAAGATAGACATGAACCATTCTCTGCTAGAAAGTCCAGTAACAGTGGCACATTCAGGCTTCTTAGCTCCAAAATGTAAGTTTACAAATACCTATTTTCAACTACTTAGTTTCTGGTTAATGTTATAGTAGCCACAGGAAATGAGTGTACGGTCTTTTGCTCTGGGAACTGTGTGAAATAAATGTTGCCATTAGTAAGAGTTCTTGGCACGAGGTCACCTTACACCCTGGGCACTGCAGAAGTACAGAAAGGGTTGTCCTTGGGGAAAGATGCCATGCTGCCAATGTGTGGCCACCTGGCCCCACCTTCAAGGACATGGTAGTTTAGCATTTTGGAGGAGCCAGGCACTGTGAGCCACATTTCTGACAAAGAGGAACATGGGGAGTGGACAGTGTGCTGTCCGTTCTTCTGAGCAGTTCCCATTTTTGCTGGACTGTTTTCTACATGTGTGCCTTTGGCAGGTCATGACTACAGCGGCTTGTTACCTATTGAGATCCACAGTGTGCCCCACATTTTGCACAACAGAGCCCCTGATGAGTGTTGACTACTTGCTTGGGCACCTTGCTAGAAGGCATCTACAGAAACTCATGTTTTATAGGTGGGGTCCCAGTTCTGAGAGAGGCACCATCTCCAGCAGGTGCTAGTGTGAAGCCCCTCAAAGCATGCTTTCTCTTACATGCCTGCTTATCATCCATGAATATATGGAAATCTCTTTAGTCACCATCTGATCCCAATGGCCAGGTTAATGTCACACACAAATTAAATTTCTGCTCTTTCTTTGGAGTCTCCAAATTTCCCTCTTTCAGGCATTAAACAATAAGACCCCAAACCAACAATAACTTGCCATTTGTTTGTTTATCGTATTAGGAATGATTTTTTTTAAAGAATATGCACTCAATATTGGCTCGAAGAAACTGGGACTCTTAAAGGCTGATTTTGCTCATTTAAATTGCGACCAATCTTTTGGAAAGCAATTTGGCAATATGACTCAGGAACCTTTAAAAAAAAATGTGCTCAACCTTTGACCTAGTAATTCCATTTCTGGGAATCTATCCTAAGGGCATAATGGGAACTATGGAAACTGCTTTATGCACAAAGATGTTTATCAGAACACTCTTTCTGACAGCAAAAGTATTTAAAACCATTTAAATGCTCGGCGGTACGGAAGAGGATAAACGGATGCATCCCCTCCACTAAGAACTGCACTGAAGTCTTTGTCACAACATGATGGAATGTACAATGTCAAGGAAAATTCGAAGCAGTGTGCCAGATGTGTGGAGGTGGTGATCGCAGTATGAAGACAGGAAAAAAAAAGAAAAAGAAAAAAAAAGACTGGGAGGCACACACATGTTAATTGTGGTTACTTACAGCAGGCAGAGTGATTTGTTCTCTCCCTCTCAAAGATATTAAAGTATTCTCTGATGAACTTGCATACGCATTCTCTCTTTCATTGGCTGCTTTGACAATTCAGAGCCTATGCGGTCTTTCCTCTGGGGCCTAAACTTCCTCCACCCAGGTTGGCACAGTCTCTACCCTCGTCCTCTAATCCCTAGAGAGTTCTCTTGGTTCAAGGTCCAAGGTAGGGTCAGAGGCTATCCAGGGACATACTCTTGGGTCATTGTTGATCCATGGTGAGAGGCTGGAGCTTTGCCTTAGTTAACGGCTTGTACTGAGTCTACAGACTCTGAAAATGGAGTAACTGATACCCAGTGATGATTTGTTGTCATTGCTAAGAAGCTTGGAGAAAAGTTTGTGTCTTGCTAGTCACAAAAGCAGCTCTATAGTTCACTTCCTGGCCTCCCTCTGGCATTCAGTGGAATCCCACACCCTGAGTGACCTCTTTTGCTTCATAGATCTCCCTGTATCAAGTAAGTCCCTGATGGATAGTTTTAAAGAATTAATCCTCCCAATTTTTTTATGTGTAAAATCAACTATGTGCACTTCTATGAACTGTGCTTATACTGGTGGAGAAAATGCCTGGAAAATATAGGCCTGATCAAAGAAAAGGATCCTATGTTCCACCAACTGCCCTGGGTATCGAGGAATACAAGGAACAGAGGCTGTTAAGTCCAAGGGAGTTGAGTAGCGATGGGGTCACAGCCCTGTGGGGACAAGTCCCTTCCCTGATGGGAGGCACACAGGGCCATCAGGAACTGGCATATGGCTTTGCTGGGAAGGCAAATATCATTCCTGTTGCTGTAGTCCTGTGGGTGAGCTGATGGTCCACCTTCCCTCAAGATGTGCCTGATGGCATCTGCAACCGAGCTCCTCCTTCTGTGTCACCAAGAAAAAAGGTAAAAGGAGGCGGTGGGCCCCCTCTCCCCTCTGTCCGTGGCCTCTCGCTGTTTGGTCTGCCATACCTTCCTGGGGTGGCAGGTTCATTTGGCTGGAGGGCACATCTTCAGGAGCTCTTGGGTAAGTTGAGAAGGGCTGCTGTGTTTATTCTCCTTGCCCAGGAAGCAAAACACCACACAGTGAGCTGCTTGAAATAGCAGAAATGGACTCTTTCACAGTTGAGAGAGGTCCGGAGGTCCTTGACTTCAGAATCAAGGTTCTCACAGGGCTGTGCCTCCTCGGCAGGGTCTAAGGAAATATTTTTTGTAGCTCTCACTCTCACTCCTTGCCATTCCTTGGCTTATGGCAAAATTATTCTCTTCCCTGTTCATGAACCAGTCACTGCCTGTATGCTTGTACCTCTCCAAATCTCCTTCTCTCCCCTATAAAAACACCTGTCGTTGGATTTGGGGTCACCCTAATTCAGTGTGCCCTCCTCTTTGATTAATGGAAAAGAATTTGGAAGGGCACATCATATTCACAGGAACTAATGACTGTCCCTGGGGCATTCACTTCTAGGTACTCTGGGCCATGTCTTGCGGCATTCACTGCAATATGCTTATGCTAAGAAAAGCATGCATTACTTCTAAAATTTCAAATTTAGGGTTTCAACTTATCTTTGGTGGGGGAAGTATAGACACTCAATTCACCCCACAAAAGATTCATTTGCAAATTAAGCAGCAGTTTGGAGCATGAACTTTTGAGCAGTGTGGATTCAAATCCTGGCTCTGCTGTCTCTAGCAGGTGCCTAATCTCCTGTAGCCCCCTTTATCTCATTAGGAAAATGGGCCAGATCCCTGCAGCTACCTCCTAGGGATCTAGGGGAAATCTAATGGGGTCATATGATATTTGAGCTCACTGCCAGGCATGTACAAATCACCCAAAAAGTATAAATTGTAGCTCATCCTTGAGAGCGACACACAGCCCTGCCCTTCTAGACATTCCTAAAGGCTGAGACCCAGGTTCAAGTTAACAGCACAAAGGGAACCCTTGGCAGAAGATGCTCTATGCATCTTGCTTGGATACCTTTCTTCTGCCTCCCCCAGATGTGTTCCTACACCCTTACGTGACAAGCTGACCCCTCCCCAGCCTCCAACCTTGCCCTTATTGACATCTGTCCCCCAAGATCTTCTGGTCACCATGCCAGAAGTGGCCTGGTCCAATACCTGCTCAGCCCTTCTTCAAGCAAGCAGAGTGTTGGGGTGTTTCTGGCTCCACAGCTGCTATATCCACCCAGATGCCCCTAGGGCTGTCTTGTCAAATACAGGACACCCAGTTAAACTTGAGTTTCTGAAATCATGAATCATTTTCTTCACTTAAGTATACTTAAAATCTCCCCCTCCCCCTCCCCAGTACACAGAAACAGACAGCTGGGGGTAAGCTCTCAAGCGATGACAGGTGGGGAGTGAGTGGGTCAGTTCCTCGGTGACTTGCTCCTAATGGTGGCATCCCCTGTGCCATCTCCCTGAGTTTCCCAGGTGGATTTTTTTTTTTAAGTCGGGTGAACCCTAAAGAAGCCATTACAGAAGCACCTGCAGTGGCTTGCTTCTGCTTCTCTTTCCCTACTTCCTGGGAAAACGAGACTGGGTTCTCCTCCGTGCCCTGTCCTCTCACCGTCATGACTGAGCTTGTGTGTTTGCCCTGGAGCCTTCAGCACAATGTGTACAATTACGTACTCACGTGCTTACGTGTTTCGTCTCTCTACCCCACAGCTCCGTTGCATCTGTACCATCCCGATCTCCAGCAGCCTGCCCTGGTTTGGCATGCTACAAGATTTGACTCTGTGGTGAATAGGAAAACCTTGCTGAGAAGTACGCTGGGGATGTAAAGACCAAGACAGGTTCTCAGCTGTATACTGCCGCACCTGGCAGAGGCCACACCATCGGTATGTGGCTCTGGGTGCCCATAGTGACTCTCTTTTAGACTTGACCTTGGGGTTTCTCCTGAGCGCTTCACCCTAGTTTCCTCAGCTGTAAAACGAGGGGTTGACGGGAGATGATTTCTCTGGTGTCTTCCGGCTCTAAACTTCTATGACTCTATATTCTAGGTGATAAACTTTATGACTATGAATAAATTAATGGAAATGAATATTTAAATGATGTGCAAACATTTCATGCAAGTGCTTTCTTAGTCTTTTATGCAGTGGGAGAGTGAAAGAAAAGCTGAGATCTAAAGGGTGGGAAATGTCTCTGTTAGGAGAAACCTTGCTCCTGTGTGCCTGGGAAAGGTGTGTGTGTGTGTATAAAGCAATTCCCTGCACAACCTTAGAGAGGGGAAAGTCTAAAGAAATGTGAGTTTCCTGACAAGCTGGAAGTCCCCAAATGAACTGATGTTCCAGGTCTTAGGAAACAGCTTGGGGTACCAGGACACTCACATGCTATCCATCTCTCTAGCTCCAGCAGTCCATCCTGAGTTCCTATGATACACAAAGGGAGGGTGACCTGACACCTAGAAGCTTCCACAGGTTTTCGGCCACTATCTGCCTGGCAATTGCAGAAGGAGATCTAAGGCAAGAATCTTGCCTTTGGTAAATGTAAGTCCTCAAGAGGAAAGACACTGAATATTTAGAGGGAGGGCTACCTACATTGTATTGTTTGGAGGAGGAGGAGGAAGCCGGGAAAAGGGAAAGAACAGATTCTCAGACCAAGCCTAGGCTGTGACTTGATCTGGGAGTCAGGCAAGCATGGGCAGCAAGGCGTAGCTGGGAGCTGAGTGGGGCACCCAGCAGAAAGAATCATGCTGGTGGGTGGCACCCGGTGGACTCCTGTGAGAGTGCTCACCCAAGAAAGGACCAGACCGGCTGAGCTTCACCCACTTACAAAGCTTGACTTGATGGACAGGACTCAAACTTTAATTGGGGATTCGAATGATACAGCAATCTGTCCTCTGCCAGACCTCATGGAAAGCCATTTGTATGTGCCCATAGAGTGGTGAGGGCCATCAGGAAGAATTTTTTTTTTCTTAAAAAATTTTCAGACAAATTTTGAGTATATCCTTTCTCCTTTCCCCAACTCCTCCCAGATTTTCCCCACCTCCCTATTTACCCAACTTCCCTCTCTCTTCCTCCCTGCCTCCCTCCCTCCTTCCCTCCCTCCCTTTTCTTAAAACGAAAAATAAGAAAAAAATGCACAAAAATCAAAACAGACAAACAAAAAAAAAAAAACAAATCAAAACAAAAACGCACACAAAAAAACTTGAAGTCCATTTTGTGTTGGCCAGCTAGTCCCGGACATGGGACTCTCTCCAGAGTGTGGTTGATATATCCAGTGACAGACACTTCATTGGAGAACACTGACTTTACCTTTTCCTACAGGTATCAGTTACAAATAGCTTCTTGGTTTGGGGTGGGCCTTTGTGTGTACCCCCTTCTCAATGCTGGGACTTTGTGTGGTTTGAACCTGTGCAGGCCTTGTGTTTGCTGTAAAAGTCTCTGTGAGAGAATCAGATATTCTTTGGATAAAACTCTAATAAAATGAGCCTAAACCCCCGAATGACCCACTGCTTTCCTTTAGGAATTTTCAGACGCTTGTCAACTGAAGTTCTAAATAAACACAAAACAAACAACAAAGACAGACATTTTCAGGTTTTAGTTACCTATCATACGTCTTTGGAGGGATATGTCAAAAAGGGAAATGACAATGACTATTTGTCAGTGAGCTAAAATAATATGGGACACTAAATATGCGGTTTAAAGTAGAATTAAATATTCATTCCTACATGCTAGACACCCCAGAGTATCTTGTAGTAAGTGATGAGGCAAAAGACCCTCAGCATCCTGCTACAAAGTCAAACATACTAACACAAACAGGACAGGAGAGAGCTGTGACCAAGAAAACAATCCACTGGCAGAGTGCTCTGCACCCCATTTCTCAGTGCCCGGGTAGCTTGTAAGTTCTGAGCTCTAGTTCGTATCTCAAAGATTTACTCCAAACTCCGAGTACTGGGTGGTCTTTATATGATTGACCCATTTACTCCTCACTGCCACTGAGCCGTGGGATGTGCTCGTGGAGCCTCTGGGACACTGCGCTGAAGGTATGAGCGAGGTCGTCTGAAAAATCCCATCTGCAGATATTTGCTAAGAACCTGAGACACAAACCAGTGAAGGTAGAAGGCACAGAACTCCATTTCTTGTTCGTTGGTTTCTTAATTTCAGATAGGATCTCACTGCGTAGCTCAGGTTGGCCTTGAATTCACAATCTTCCTGCCTCAACTCCCCAAGTTCTGTGACTACGAGTGCACGCTGCTGAAGCCAACTCAGAATTTTCCCCAAAAAACTGGGAGTTGGATCCAGGGCCTCACTCATGCTAGGCAAGTACTTTCTCACTGAACTATGTCCCCAGGCATTTTAGAAACTTTATATTGAGATGAGGCGTCTCCAAATGTGTTAGGCTGGCTTTGAACTCATTCTGTATCTGGAACAGTCCTTGGACTAGTGATCCTCCTGTCTCAACCTCCTGAATTAGGGATGGCATGTGTGTGGCATCAGGCCCAGCCCACCACTCCCATTTTCTGACCCTGAATAACAAGTTGGGGAGAATACAGGTGCTCCTCAATATCTTCTTTCTCATAAAGCATCCCCAGACCAAGGACTTGTTCTTATCGTGCTGACAGGAAAGTCCAGAGGTTGTAAGTCATGTGTCCAGGACTCAGCTGACAGAAATGTCAAACATGGACCAAAGACTCTAGAACCACCTGCCCTCCAGCTTCCCCTACAAGCAGAACACCCCACTTCTCTGCAGTCGTCACATGGGGACCGTCATTGTCCTGCTGACGAGCGCACGGAAGATAAAGCTCCTGGCACTGCCAAAAGGCATGGGAAAGAGACAGAGTTGGGATGAGGTGTGGTGGGGCTGGCAGGGACTAATGCCCCTCTCCCTTCTCACCAGAGCGAGAATGACTTGAGGGGCAAACTATTCAGTCTCTTTCCCAGTCAGAACTGGGTCAGATATTCTAGCAGAGAGAATGGCTTGTTCTCGGCTCCAGCTGTTATCTGAGCTACACAGCTGGGGGGAGAACTCCAACCCGCTCCTTGGGCCCAGAGCTCAAGGATTCTCCAAAGCTGCATTTGACGGCCTCTGGCAGCTGGGAGGAGGAGGGGAGTGTGGGGGAGGAGAGCAGAATGGGGGAAGGGAGAGGGACCCTCATTTCCACTGGTGCAACCAATTACCCAGTGAGTCAGAGCTACCTGCCTCACAGCTGACAACCCGCGAACATTCATTCTCTGCCAGATGTTCACGGGTGAGAAGCTGAATTATTTAAGAGAACCCCCAAGCAGCCATAGGGAACTACAATGAAATGGGGAGGAGGTCATGGGTATGATGTGGTTGCTCCACTAAAGTCTGAAAGTCCAACTGTGGGGTCATCCCTAGCTCAACATCTGCCAGGCTAGGGATAAACTGGGATTCCTCCCAAATTCCTGAAGACAAAATGCATGGGGCTCTTCCTTTGCGGGCCAGCACTTTCATTTCCCAGGAAGCTGGGATTTTAAGCTTGTGTACCACTTAAAAGTTCCACTTCTAAACCATCCCAGCATGCTTGGCGACAAATCTTAGACCTTAACAACACACGTGCTTGGAAAACTGACTTCAGTCTGTGCCAACCACTGAGTCCTCCACAGATGCCGCAGCGAGAGAGCTGCTGCTTGCTTCCCAGATAGCCAACGCTACAGTTCCAGAATTCTGGGTTCTTGGAGAAAAAAAAAAAAAAAAAGCAAAGCAAGGAGTTGTTACATGAATTTCATAATTTAGAGATAAATAATGAACACCAAACTTGGAAGGAAATACCCTAGTGTTCATTTTATTTAATATTCTCCATTGGTGGAAATAAATTAAAAATGAACAAGGCTTGTTTATGCCTGCCTCACATTGCCCTCTACTTTTGAATAGCAACCGCATATTAATTTGCCAGATCCCATAAATTATAATTAGCCCGGAGGATTAACAACATAAATCCTTGAATTTAAAACCAACCTGCCTGGTTCTCTCTTCCCTATGCCCTAAAGTAAAAAAGGGCCATAAAACCTATCACTGCTACTTGATCCATTAAACTCCGGAGACATTCTTATTTCAGCTCAGCTAGTGGAGACAGCCATTGTCAAATCCTTTTTAAAGTTACAGTAGCTTGATAGGAGCTGGGAATCGGGGAGATGAGGTTCTGCGTCAACATCCAGCCAGAGTGCACAATGCCTGGCAGCCAGGACGGGGATGACACGGAAGGTGGAAAGGGACACAAAAGGCCACATGTCCATATCGTGTACTTTAGACTGGGAGACAGGGCCCAGGGGCTGAACTGGGACCAGTGCCTCCCGAATCCCAGGATGCACAGATAAGACACAGGATCGTAGTTCGCATCCACCAAGGCTATATCTAACTTACATGGGATGACAAAGAATTTGACATAAGGCTACAACAAATTTGAAAACACCGGCCTTGCTGATGGGGAGGAGGATGAACTGGTTTCAGGCATGAGTGATGTACAAAGTATCCAGAGATATGTTCCTCCAGGGGCTGGGTGGGTGGATCAGTTGGTGAAGTGTTTGCCATACAAGCGTGAGGACCAGAATTTGATCTGCCAGAAGGGATGTTAAGCCAAGTATGGTGGCATATGCTTAGGATCTCAGTGCTGGGGAGGCAGAGATGGCAAAATCCCTGGAGCTTGCTGCTCAAGCTTGCTGAATCAGCAGACTCCAGGCCAGTGAGAGAGACCTTGTCTCAAAGAAGAAAGAGAAAGTTCTTTTTCATTGTTGCAAATGAAAACAGACTGCCATTAGGTAGGGACCAGTATCCTCATCCCTTTCAGGACAGGCTTCTTCTATCCCTGTCCCTAGAGACTTGGAGGAAATTAAAGGTCCACCTAAGGACCCATAGCAGGTCCCTGGCCACATCCCTTAGAAATCAATGGGTATCCTGGCTTCTCATACTACTCCTTCCCTTTCTTAACAGGAAACTATACGCTCAGCTCTGAGCTGCTGGCCTCCATGGTGAGGACACTAGGCCCAGTCTCCCCTCTCCAGTGACCAGACTTGCCCTGAAGAGCCGACATGGATACACAGAGCTCTGCGGTAGGCCTCCTCTGATGCTGTCTCTTGAGGTTTTGACAGCTTTGGTGAAGTAGAATTGCAAGGACACAGGGTATGTCAACATTCTCAAATCCTGAAACGAACTGGCTGCTTGTGTTCTTGGCTTTTGTTCAGCTGGTCCCCAAGTGACCTTCTGAAGACCACTGATAGCAGGCTCTTGACATCGTTTCCACTGATAAGCAGAGGAATAAGGATAAGAAACCATGGCATGCATTTTACGGGGCTGGAGAAATGGCTCAGTGGGCAGGAGTGCTGCAGAACCACGAGGACTCGAGTTTCAATTCGCAGCAGCTATGTAAGCAGTCAAGTGTGGCCAGGTGTGCTTGTCATCCTGGTGCTTTGGGAGGCAGAGACAGGAGGAACACTGGGGCTCACTGGCTGCCAGCTTAGCTCTAGACCCAGTAAGAGACCCCATCTTAGAAATAAGGCAAAGGGGGATATAACAGGGTACCCAATGTCCTCCTCTAGCCTCCACATGTCCACACACATGTATGCTCCTGAACACACAGGCATATACACCCCATACACACATGCAGGCAATGACATGCCTTTTAGTATAGGATACACACACAAATGTGTGTGTTTGCATATACACTTAAATATTGACATCAAGTTGTCAACTGACTTTTGTCAAGAACTTTTTGGGCATGATATAGTTTATTTTATAATACAATGGATGGAAGAGTGAATGGATGGATGGTGGGCAGGTGAATGGATGGATAGACAGGTAGATGAATATGTGGTTAGGTAGATAGATATATGCATGGTTGAATGGGTGGATGGATGGATGGATGGATGGATGGATGGATGGATGGATGAATACATACATGATGGATGGGTGGATGATCAGTGGATCGAGGTAAAGGTGGATGAATGATGGATGGATATAAAACTTTGTAAAAAGTTTGTGATTCATTGAAAACATTTTCAACTGTGATAGACATCTGCAAATTCTCATCCTTTTAGTTTGGAGGGGATGGTTTTTCTAATTAAGCAATAGTTACAGTTATTCTTTGTAAATCCCAAAGTTTTACAAAAATAAGAAATGTTCTTACATAACTAGAATGTAGATATGCTCTGTTAGTTCATCCTCAAATATGTTACGATGTTTCTAGATTTGAAAGACACTACCCTAATGTAGCTCCTGTTCACTGGCTTGAGACTTCCTTTGAATCCAGCCTTAGCATCTCCCAGGAGTGAGACCAAGTCCTTAGCGAGCTAGACAGAAGCTGCTAACACAGACAGTTCCCTTGTCTCAGGACAGGTTATTGTCTGAGGTGCACGAATCATCCCATCTCCATTGTTCTCTCTCTAAAATTTTGAACATCATTTTTTATAAATAAAGGAACTCTTTCTTTCAAAGACAGGGATACCTTCCTACAAGGGAGGTCTTCAGACACAAGTATAGCATCCCTGGCATATCTGTGCTTGCCCAGTGATCTTGGACTCAAAGCCCTCCTGATCAGTCTGGTGATACAGAGATGGAATGCCTTTGGCAGATCTAACTGGCTAAGTAACATACTTAGTATTAATAATGATTGAATAGCTAATTGTAGCTGGAATGGACAGGTAATTTTAAATGTGACTGGATGTGTTAAGATCTTTAAAATGAACTGTTAGCAAAACTGAACTTCCCATCAAACCAGAGAGTATAGAAGAAGTTGGAACTTGGCTATTATCCTCCCTTCCACAACATAATGGAACAGGCGGTCTCCAAAAGAGAGTTCACAGACTCGAGAGGCGGGCGCTGGGACATGGGGAGATGTCATGGGATCAGAGGAGGGACAGAGTTCTGGTGGTATTCCACTGAGCTGTTGAACATTGCTTACTAATGCTTTTGCCCTTCACTTGCTGCATTGCCCTAAAGGTATTTTAATACCTGTGAAGGGAGGGGAACAGTCGCTTCATACAGAAATTAAATACATAAATTAATAGACGCCTCTCCAGAAAGCCTTCCAAATGCGGAGTCCAGCTGCTTCAGGGACTCTATAGTCAATAGGTCAAAGCCTTGCTTAATGTATAGGCAAAGGCAGGGCAGGGATTAAAATGGTCTGAGAGATTCAACAGAGCCCAGCAATTACATCTTCAGACTTAACCACTTAGGGGACTGGTTGCCTTTGTGTGGGAATGCCTAAGAGTGATATGTTGGGTCTCACCAAAGCCAAAAGACAAAGGAAAAAAGGGACCAATCATGAACCTGCCTTTGTGCTCTCTTTGATGAGGGCAAGAAGCAAAAGGAGGCAAGAAAGATCAGAGAGGGAAAGAGGAGGAACCTTTAGCCAGGGCTGAATGTGGGTGCCTGTGATGGTTAGTCTTCTGTGCTGTCAACCTAACTGGACACAGAGCACCTAGGAGGAACACCCCTAGGTGTCTGTGAGGATGTTTCCAGAGAGGATGAACTGAGAAGGAAATCACTCTGGAAGTGGGTGGCAGCATCCCATAGGCTGGGGTCCCAAACAGTATCAAAGATGAAAAAGGAGAAAGCCAGGAATGGCAGCAAGCCCTCCCTGTCTGCTTCCTGGTTTACTCAGACAGAAGTCTACCAATCCTGTAGCCACGCCTTCTCTGCCATGACATGCTACAGTCTCGAACTGTGAGCCAAAACAAACCCTCCCTCCCTCAGGCTGCTTCTGCCAGGTGTTTGGTCACAGCAATAAGAAGAGTGACCAGTAGTCCAAGAGAAACATCCTGCCCTTTGTTCCCATCAAAGATTAAAAATAGAACATCACTCCTAGGGTGTGATCTGGAAAGAGCCTGTGTTTGATGAGAAATTACATTTAAAGGTGTCCGTTTGCTCTAGAAAGTCTAAAACCCCAGAATTCCACCCCAAAGGTTTGCTATCTTTACTGAGCAGATACAACACCCAGCTCCCTCCTGAACTGGCATTCTCTACATATGTGTTACTGAACAAGGTTGGTTCTTCAAGCTTTTAGAAACTCTTTTCCTGTTCCCCAGGGACTGGGCTGCAGGAGGTGACTTCCTCCATAGAAGGGCATCAGCAAGCCTGAGAGCCCTGCTGGTGGCTGACTGCACAGCAGCCTCCTCCTGCCCTTCAGATCTGTTCTCTGGCAGAGCATCCAGCTCAAGGTAGGTCACTGACAAGCCACAGGTCCGAGGTTCACAATGGCGCCGAGGGAAGGAGACCCCAGATGAGAATGAATATCCACTTGGATGGCCCTTTTTCACAGGCAAGTTATCTGAGCCTTAAAGTATCTCTTGTCCACAGTCACAAGATGTTTGCTAAATAACTGAACATAGCAAGTAGCATGCATTTTCATTTTTCTATGGACTTTATTTTCAGAAGGGATTTAGATGATACTCATCTGAACATACCATTTGTTATAAATTCTTCAAGCAATATAAGCACCCATACCATAGGTCTCCTTGGTCACATATTTATTTTTTAATTTAGTCTCCCCTGTGATAGGAAGAGGGGTTTACTGCTGTCCTGAGCTGGGGTGTCAGTTCCATAAAAGTACAGGTTAAACCTCTTTGTAGTATCATATGAGAGGAGGGGTCCTTCTGTTTCCTCCAAAGTATGTGCAGCTTATTTTTGGGTGGGTATATATGTTCAAGTATGTGTATGAATATGTGTTTTCCTGGGGAGATGCAACATACATGTCTACTCAACCCAGTTAGGAAGCCCATGACAGACCAAAGTACAGATACCACCAAAGTTCAGTTTGGTGAAACAGTGAGTTTTATTGGGATTATTTATAGGAATATGGCTAAGGGGTTACTTAGAGGTCAAAAATGGCTCAAAGGCAGTGGCATCACCAAAGTCCACTCCACCCCATCATAGGAGACAGCTTACAGAGCTAGGAAACCTAGAGCAACAGTACCCAGCCTGGAGGCAGCTCAACGGGCTGGAAAGTGACCTTTCCAGATGCCTCAATTGGTCTAAACCTCTTCCAGGCAGCTTAGCTGGTTTACACTTCTTCAGGCTGCTGCTCTGGTTTCATAGTCTTCTCTGCAGCTCAGCTTCCTTCCTTCTGAGAATCTCAGCTTTTGTTGCTTGCTCTGGCAGGGCGGGACCTAGTGAATCTTGTCTGTTTCTGGGACTTCCTGAAGTTATTTTGAGTTGTTTACCTGTCTACTCAAGGAGCTTCCCTGGAGGGTGGAATGTTTCAATCTCAGGGGAAAGTTATATTTTCAGAGATCTCTCATTAAACCTGGAGCTCACCAATTTCCTGAGACTCTTTAGTCAGGGAGCTCCCGCAATCCTTCTGTGTCTGACATTGCTGAGCTTGGATTAATGACCCATGTTGCTGGACCCAAAGGGAATAGGTGTGAGTGTGTGCGTGTGTTTGTGTGTGTGTGTGTGTGTGTGTGTGTGTGTGTGTGTGTGTGTGTGTATGTTTTGGCGAAATCAGATCCAGGTCCTCATGTTTGCATGGCAAGCATTTTCCAACTGAGCCACATTCCCAGCCCCCCAAATGCACTTCTTCTTGAAAACAAAACCAGAAAACAGTACTCTTATGTAGTTCATCCTTCTACAAAGAAATATTTAGAAAGCAGATACAGAAGCAGTGGCTAAATATATGCCCCCTCACCACCGCTTTGTAAGTGCAAGAAAATAAGGAAAGAGAGAGAATGGATGAGAAACATGCAGGCAGTTCCCTTCAGAAAGGCTCTACCTTTCACTTTTTCTAGAAAGCACAAAGAATTCTGTGACCTTCAGTACAGTCCTTCCTGCATTTGCCTGCATGAAAAGACTCACCCTGGATGGCTGGTAAGACACAAGCTCCCTGGTTCCAGGGACCTGAATTCAACATGGCCACTCCCTCCAGCTGGGGCCTGTAGTTCATATTTTAAAAAGGATCCCCTTGCAAACTATTTGGGTGGGAGCTCTACCTCAGCACCTGGCACCCTGGCATCCCTATACACAAAGAGTCTGGAATGTTTGGAAGGAGTCTGGTGGAAGATCCACCTCAACTCCTCTCCCCTCTTTCCCTAAACCCACCCCTTCAAAGCCCACCAAACACAGCTCTTCCCCAAACCCACACCTTCAAAGCCCACCAAACACAGCTCCTCCCCCAGAGAGGCTCAAGACCACTCCCATAGGGTATATAAGTTGCATCCCAGAAAATAAACATGTGGTTCCTCTCTTCTCTCTTGGGGGAGGGGGACAGGGAATCACCCGGGAATGCTTCACCCAATAAACCTGGGCTTTTCCCGATTCAGTCTGATTTTGGATTTGCTGCGTTGGCGCAGAGGCCTTCAGGAGGCCTAAAACTTATTCACAAACGACCTTTGTCATAAAGCAATTGGAGGAAATTTAGCAAATTTCCATTTCTGAAAGCCCCCTACCTGTCAAAAGAGTCTCTAAGCCTTGGGAGCAACACCAGGAGACTGAGTTAAGACATATGAATAAACAAATCTCGCTCATTTCTCAACATTGGGCTGCCTCTCGTGTCCACTGGCTGGGGTTTGAATTCACACACACACACACACACACACACACACACACACACACACACGCACACACACACACACACACACACACACACACACACATCCCTTTCTAAAACATCTTCAAAGGTCTCTCTTCCAAAAGAACTAATTGAAATGAGACCAACTTTCAGGAACTCTAGTTCATTCCTCTTCCCAGGACAAGACTCATAATAACAAACAGTGCTCCAGAGTCACCATTGGGGAAAGTGGTCTATAAAAAGGGTTTTCACCCAACTCTCACCCTGGGTACCTTCCCTCTTTTTCCCTCTATTCACGATCCACCTTCTCACAGGTGCCATGTTTATGGAAGAAATTATTTCGGACCCCTGTGGAGAAAGCCCCTGTTGGGTCTCAGATGCAAACAGTACCGCTTCTTGCCAGTGGCCAACTCATCAATAAATATCACTGCCCTCCACTCTAAAAGGAGTTCTTGTCTGCTCCATGGGGGACCGGAAAATGCACAGTGTTCCAAAGCGAATGGGGACTATTTCTGCAAGCCCAGCCCCGGTCCCTGAGTTATTTTAATTGCAGCCCGATGGTGCCAAGGTGCTGAAGCACCCGCTTGGGCTGAGTGCTTAGCTCGGAGGTACTGAATTAAAGTGTCAGAACATGCAGAAAAATTGCAACGCGGCCTGTCAACGGCATTTGTTAAGAGACACGAGTGAGGCTGGTGACTTGCGTAGAAAAAGGGCCGCCTTCACAGAGCCATCAAAGCACAGCCTGGAACTAATGGGGTATTCAGAGGTCTTGTTCTACTTCATTGGTCAAAGCCAACACAAGCCTGTAAGATTTGGGCCCGTTTGCTGTTTATTACTGTGGTAATAAAGGCCACTTAAAGATACAAGCCCATCTTGTACTGGCTCAGACCCAAGGGTGCCTTTGTAAATCGGATCGCCAAGGTCTCACGTCTCAGGTTATTTGAAAAAAGTCTTTTTTTTTTAATTTAGAAAAGATAAAATGGAGAAAAATTAAGACTCCCATGAAAGGATGATATAGTACTCCTGATTTTATTTCTCCCTGACTTTTTCCCAGTTTTAGCATCTGCCCAGAGATGGTCAGATTTACAGGCCGTCTGGGTTAGACCACAGCTCCCAACTTCCAATCAAATATGAATCAAGGTGTTGCTGGGAAGGTATGTTGTAAATGTGACCCCAGTCCACAGTCGCTGGCCTTGCAATAAGGGCCATCATCCTTGACGATCTCAGTGGGCCTGAATCAAAAGGAGAGATTCCATCCACAGGCAGCGGCTTCAGCCCAGAGCATGATGGGAGTTCTGGCCTTTATGCAGAGCACAATTTCTGACCTGTCTAGGCACCCTTACACATGCTGAAGCAAATTTGTTGCAATTAATATCCTAACAGGTATCTTCTAGCTCTCTTTTTCTGACTGATGCTGGCTGACTCACAGCCACCGTATGATCTCTTCTCTCTCATCCTTCAATCACATTTCTTTTAGTTGAAGATATCACATTGGAAGATTTGGAACTGAACATGGCTCACATCCTTGTTGGCCCATGCCCATGTATTTGTGAAATACGTTCAAAATAAAAATAAGATGTATTAGTTGCCAACATTGAAAACTCTGAAAGTCACATACATGAACACACACACACACACACACACACACACACACACACACACACATACACACTCACCCCAATACACACCTGCATTTCTAGTTCTCAGAAAATAAAAAATCAGAAGACATAGCTAGTCCTAGATCTGTGTCCCCACATGGCAACCATCAGCTAGAATGACAAATGTCTTCCCCTTTGACAGGACACAGGCTCTGTGCTTTATCCCAATCTCCGCCACTCCCTAGTGTCTCCCCAGTAAAGAGGCTAATTGTCATGAACCTGTATTTATTGTTTCTCTTACTATAGAGAGAAATAGAGTTTTAATCAAAGGTAGCTAATCCAAAAGGTAGACTGTGAGGGATTTCCTTTTCAAGGGAAAGACAGAAGACTTTGTACTAGAAACAAAGACTATTTCTCTGCATGAAGTTTTTCAGCAGGGTATGTCTGGGTTAGCCTTAATGCACCCACTGCATGCTTCAGACTTTACTGATGGGTGACTATTGTTGGCAAATACTTCTTAAATCTTGCATGGTTTAGGGAGAAGTCACTGTGAAGTAATTCCTTTTTTCTCTTTAGCAAAAGAAAAGCTGGAGTGATCATAGGGGCCAGTTGGTCAATGTACTGGAGCATTACACTAACAGCTTTTGGAGAAACTGACTGAGGTGTAACTGAGGTCTAGGGAAAGGACCCCTAGGATCCCAGGGCCCCTCTTGCCAGGCAATCTTTGAATGTATTCTTCTGCCCCCGGTGACCTTGCTGGGCTAACTAATGAGGTTTCTCAGTTAAGAAGCAAAGATGTGGTCCAGGAGAAAAAGCTGCCGACTGTGGAAGCAATACTTTGGGTTCAGCATAGTCCCTAAAGATGCTATGACTCCGTTTCCTCTTCTCAGCAAGAAGAGGGATCCCCAGATGTACCTCCATTTGGAAACGTCAAGTTTTCATCTTTCAGTGAGCACAAGAGTCTGTCTGGAAGGTGAAGCCCAGGAATCCGATTTTTTCTTCAAGCTCTCCAGTGATTCTGATGGGCAGCCAGGCTTAGAATTTGCTGAACTAGAAAGTATCTCTAGTTTTTGCTGTTTTTTTTTTCCAGATCAAAAACTCCCATGTACCTAGCATCAGATTCTGCAGACACCTCTCTAGACAGTGAACAGGCAATGTTCCAAACATATTAATGCTTTGGGGCTGCTGGGATATGGTTTTAAAGACTTGAAGCATCACCACGTTGCCTCGGTCACCTGGCAGGACCCGACTTATCATTTTACTTGTAATTTATGTGGCTTGGTGGTTTGGAAATTCCCCTGAAGTTCAGGTCTGAAGCAAGATACAGCAGTCAAAATCAATTGGTCCAAATGTGATCTTAGAATGAAAGGCCTAAAACTCCCCCACATCTCTCCTACTGAGACTCCGCACTCATGCCCAATGCCCACAGCTTAACTGCTAGAACTTTTAGGATGTGAGACATGGTTATCTGTCCTAAATGCAGGACAAAATATACCCTTTATTCCCCAAAGATCGTTCAGAAACAGAATCAAATTGTTCAATGTGTACCCCTAGAGCACGTACCTAACCCCCTTCATGGCACATTTTGAATGTCATCCTTCTAGGAACCTCAAGGAGCTCTCTCTGATGCTCAAAGGGAGAGAGTTATGGTTTTTTTTTTTTTTCCCAAATGCAAACAAAAGACATTAGGAAGCACTTGGAGCATATGATAGCTCGTGGTGCCTGGCCAGAGAGAGAGAGGGAGAGGGAATTTTGCTTTTGTAATGTGTGACTATTAGATCACAATGTTGGTTGCAATAAATTATCACTTTTGGTTCCTGCTAATTGCTAGAATCTTCTGCCATGGGCTATAATAATGTGAGCCAAAAAAAAATTTTGGACCCTAATACAAATATGCATCCTGCTGGACTGTGAATGGCACTTCGGGATTTGAATAAATGCCTAAGGAAACAGCTGGGGATGGGTGGCCTGAGCATCAAAGACGTCATTATGCAATTACTGAGGAAAGCAGGGTCTTTAGGGAAGAGAATTCTGACTTCTCTGAATCCACTGACCTGCTGCAGCCTCCCCCTCCCAGTATCCCTGCGGATAATCAGTACCTCCAGTGCAAGACCTCACCAGGGAGGTGAAATGCACTCAAGATTTTATAATCTTAAAACAATCCATCCTGAACCTTCCAGCGAAGATGCTCCTATTCTGCAGAAAGCACAACCTGCGCAAAGGGCAGCCAGCAGCTCCTCTGTGTTTTCCCTGGCTCCCCTCCCACCTCTATCCAGATCTGTTGTTGTCCCTGGATTGGTGAGACATCCGGTGGGCAGAGATCTCTGCTTCCAGGATGGTTCAGTGGTTAAGAGTGTTTGCTGCTCTTAGAGCACTGGGGTTTGGTTTGAAGGACTCAGGGTGTTCACAACCACTTGTAACTTCAGCTGAAAGAGATATGACATCCTCTTCTGGCCTCTGGGGGTGCCCCCACATTTGTATGGGCACACATGCATGCACAGGCACACACATACAAATAGTAATAATAATAGAATAAATAGTCTTTTGTGGAAGTAGACCAGAGTGGGTGTACACACACACACAGAGGCACACACATACACAGACACTCAGACACACAAAATGTCCAAATATTTGTTGAGTGCCTCCAATGTCCCCACAGTCATAAGAATGGAATTCCTGCCTTCTTCAGGCTGTCTTTCTCATAGTCCATGGGAGAGGTGAGGAAAGATTGTCAGCATGTTCTGTTCTAGTGTGATGGTGAGGCAGAGGAGGGACCAGGAGCTAGAAAAGTAGATGGCAACTTTAAATACACTATCCGGAGCAGGTCTCCTAGGAGGGCGAGGGAGGGAAGGCTGTGAGCCAGTGAGGGAAGCACAGGGGGTCAGTCAGAAGGAGAGGCCCAAATGATAGCAGACTGAATTCCCTCCAGCAGCCAGGACAGTGGGCAACAGCTGGAAACCAGTGTGTGAGTGGAAGAGCCCCGAAGATAAGATAACAAAGTACATGAGAAGAAAGAGCTTGCAGGGCCCAGGGGCCAAGTCGAGCCCTAAGGTGGGGTGGAATGCTTTCATGTCTCCACTGGTTTTCTGCAGAGAAATGGTGAAGAGGGGCTGAGGTAGAGATGCCAGGAGACCCTTCAAAGTGACCTCAGGATGGTGATGTAGAAGGGAAGGGACAGTGGAATGGGAGGTGAGGCTCCCTCAGTGTGTGCTCTGTTGGCAAGACTTGTCTCATGCTGTTCCCACTTTAAAAGCCCATGGAGGAAAGACTCTGCTCTGTGTGTGCATGTGTGTCCGTGTGCATGTGCCTGTGCGTGCGTGCGTGCGTGCGTGTGTGTGTGTGTGTGTGTGTGTGCGTGTGCGTGTGTGTGTGTGTGTGTGTGTGTCCCTCGCACACAGAATGCATGCAGCATTTTGAAACCCCAGCTGGTGATGTTTCACTCATTAACCAAGAAAATAAATTTTTGTGTGGTAAGTGATAACTACATTGGCCTCCCTTTGTGCTAATATCTGTATTTTGGCCTCATCTGTTGCCTGGCTCTCTCACCTACCTGCCATTTATTTTATCTGTGCCTCAATTTTTCCATCTGGAAATAAGACTGATACAGCTTATAGAAAAGCATGTGGATTAATGGAGGTGGTAATCAGGACATTCCTGAAAGCATCTTGCTTTCTTCGGTGAAACAGCTATGACACAGGCTCTTTTCCCCATCTCTTCTAGCTTCTCTCACTGAAGAAAAACTGCCAGAGGGAGAAAACCCCATTAGGGGTTTACAAAGGAAGATCCAAGGCAGACAAACGCAGGGGCCTTCTTGAAGCACTTAGCATCAGAAACATCAGAGATCCCTCTGCAATGGAAGAGGTAGGCACAGCATGGGCAAGAGACAAAGGATGAGAATTAGCCTTGCTATGGGTATCAGATGTCACTTGAAAGGAAATCCAGAATAAATCAGAAGCAAGTGGCCCTGCCCCTGAGCCCAGAGACTACAGCAGAAGCCAACACTGTTAGTGAATGCTGTTAAGTCCTTCCAAGGAATTTGAGAAGACATTGTCCCATACACTCATCCAGCTTGGGCTGACGACCCTCTGAGTAGATGCAGTATAGAGCTGTCCAGTCAATAAACACCAGCTCTTTGTATGAAGCAAACAGTACTCTTCTCCTTTTATTGTCTTACTCACTGCCTATTTAGGATTTCTTTAAATGAGAGAGAGGTGGTCTCTCCTTCTACCGTGTGGATCCTGGGAATCATCAGGCTTGCTGGCAAGCGCCTTTACCCTTGAAGTTAGCTCTCCGGCCCTAACTTTTTTAAAGAAATAATTTCAGATGGATTTTTGAAAGAGATACCGGAATGAAGGTATGTTGTGGCTTGTTTGGGTTTTGTTCTTAAGCATACAGGAAGTTTGGATCAGTCCACGGGTGAAAACAATAACAAAAAATATGAACCCATTATGACATTCTGGAAGCGAATTCACCAGGCAATCGCTTGCGATAAGAAAGTGTGTTTCCAATGGAGTACTACTCAGCAGAGAAAAACAATGACAGCATGAAATTTGCAGGCAAATGGATGGAACTAGAAAATATCATCCTGAGTGAGGTAACCCAAACCCAGAAGGACAAACATGGTATGTACTTGCTCATAAGAGGATACTAGATATAAAGCAAAGAACAATCAGACTGCAACTCACAGAA
>CABHPR010136188.1:16934-28653 GCA_902168415.1 Peromyscus melanophrys
AGTGTCAGAACGCTCCTCCCTGTTGATTAGTACTAGGGTATTAGTGTTAGAATGTTCCCCTCTTTTGATTAGTACTAGAGTATTAGTGTCAGAACACTCCTCTCTATTGATTCTTTTAAAAACTGTAGAGACATTTTCCAAAGCATCGTGTCAACCTGACATACAGGCAGACAGAGCTCAGTCTTAAAAGGAGGTGAGAACACATAATGAAGTGTATTTGAAATGCTCTAAATGCATAAAAATTGAAAATATACAAAATACATGGTACTTTCAGCCATGAAAGCGAAGGGCTTGGCCATGCTGCCTCTACATTTCTCTGAGTGCTTTAATTTAGAGGAAAGGAGACCATTAAATATTTACTCAAATACTAAGGTAGCTTTGTTTTTGTTTTTTGAGACGGGAACTGTCAACTTTTTGGTCCGTCTCACCATGTAGCTCAGGCTGGCCTGCAAGAGTGCCTCCTGCCTCCGTCTCCTGAGTGTGTTCAGACCTCACCACCATTTACCAACTGGCTCCATGTTTCAGGCCGTACACCGAGCCCTTCCCACCCTTCCGCTGCTCCTCACAAGAATCCTGTGAAGGAGGCGGCATTTCCGTCTGTTTGTGCCCGAGAGGAGGGGGATGCTCACGTGACTTGCTAAATCATGTGTCTAATAATCGGTCACACTGACATTGAGCCAAGGCAGCATGGCTTCAAAAGTCATGATTTTAACTGCTACAACATCATTTCTTTTACATAAAAGCATCTTGTTAAAGTTTTTCCCTGTTTCCTTTTGAGGGACGATAGATTCTAATTCTTAAAGAGAAAAATGAAGATGAGTGAAAACACCAATATATCTCTGTCAGCTTGCCTGGGCTTACAGACACAAGCCACGTAGGGAGGAGAAGCCACAGCAGAGTGTGTTCCGTGCACACCTAACGGCCTGCAGGAACAGGGCTTTGACAGTGGGGGAGGAAAGAGGGCAAAGGTGACGTTAGGCACATCTGTTAGTCACATCTGTTAGTCACATCTGTGAGCCCAGCTCCTCCTTCCCGCACATTCCCTCAGGAAAAGGACTGACCATCAGCGAGGCTCCGTAATAATGGGCAACAAACCGAAGCGTCTTGCATATCACCTTTCTCTTCTCAGGATCAAAGTCCTGGAGAAAAAAAAAATTATTAAAAGGAAAAAATAAGCCGAGAGATCTCAACAGCTCACTCGGGCAGACACACGTTATTTATTTTTAAACCCCCCACCCAGAGGAGTTGGGCTCGGTCACCTCCACGTTCCTGTCTACAGAGACCGAACAAGGCTGCAGCCCGCTACTGCCAGAGCTATCAGATCCGTTTAAATGCTTGGCTTAAGGGAATCCAGATATAAGCACACATTCTATCCTGAGGAATACCCGAAGGATTCTCTGACAAGCCAAGATAAGAAGAAACTAATTTCCTACTTTCTTCAATTTAAAGTTGGGAAGTAAATCTTATCCCTCAGCGGCTGGAGATATGTTTCCTAAGTCTTCCGCCTCGTCCCTGTTCTAACCACTGTACTCTCTTTCTTCACTTCTTTGGGATGTCCTTACTCTATCTCCCTTTCTAAAATCCTTAAGATGGCTGTCTCTGAGCCTGTCCCTTCCAGAGTCACAGTTCTTATTTCATCATTTTTATTCCTCCCCACAAAGCATAGCCATGCATGTCCAACAAAGAGCTGAAAAGGGAGCGCTTACCTGAAAAATATCATATTTACTTCCGATTATGACCAGGGGTATTGGAAACGGGTCAATTAACTCACGATCCTGTTAATAAATACACTTTGTTGATTACAGTTGTTTACTGCTGTGCCCTCAGGAATCTATATTTACTTAAAAAACACCAGTTTTGGTCTCTGCATATCTTCTGTCATAGAGTTTATTACTATATTAACTTTCACTTGCTGCTGTATTTTAAGTGTGAAGCCAGAAACAGCAAGTCCCTCAATACCACGGTTCATTCATTTTCCTGTTCTGTTGTTCTGTTTCCTTCCTTCGTTCCTCCCTCCCTCCCTCCCTCCCTCTCTCTCTCTCTCTCTTTTCAAGACAGGGTTTCTCTGTGTAGCTCTGATTGTCCTGGAACTCGCTCTGTAGACCAGGTTGGCTTCAAGCTTAGAGATCCACCTGCCTCTACCTCCTGAGTGCTGGGATCAAAGGTGTGTGCCACCACCGCCCGGCTATAGTTCTGTTTTCCTTCACTGTACATCATCTGTATGGAGTTTCTAGTGTATGTTAATTGTTTGCTGTTTGGCTTTGTTCTGATCTGATACCATGTAAGACACATGCACACAATGGACACCATGAAATGCTTCTCTTAGTTTTCTAGATGACAACATTCCAGACGGCATTTAAATAACTTGTGTTGCATCACAGCAAGTTTATAATTTAAACAGCTTTTAGATGATGGGGAGAGCATCATGACATGTGACAGACGTTAAATGAATGTAAGACACACAGTGCTGGGCAAGGCTGGGGAAACTCTGCTCCCGCTTCAATCTGCAGCTTCAGCCGGTCTGCGCCAGTCCAATCTGCATTCTCACCTTCATCTTACAGAGATTATAAAATCAATATCAAAACTCTACTTTAAAACTCCATTTCTTTTGAGTGGTATGATACACCACAATAATCACAGGGGATGTCTAACAAGAAGACATAGCCATCTTTGCCGTGTTTTGCTCTTACTGAGGCTTGATGAAATTGCTATAATTTTCCGGTGAGCAGGTTCATCTACATCAAACCAATTTTAAGTCATGCAGAAAACTGAAGATGCTGTGCTGCAACGCTGTCTCTACTCAGTGTGGGGCAGATGCCAGGAGAAGCCAATAGGAACTCACCGGATGGTCCTTCTGCATGACACTCCACATCTTCTGCCTCATCTCCGAGGCCGCTTTGGAGTTTATCTTCCCCAGCTTCATTATGACTTTGTCTACATGGCTTTTTGTGGCTTGCAACAGATTTTCCATGGTGGGCCAGAGATCATTAGGTTTGGATAGATCCAGAACAAGAACAATAGAGAATGTCCTACAGAGACGACAACAGCTTTAAACAAGATTCCCAACAGTGACTGTTTTGAGGCTTGAATGTACTGACATTTATCTAAAGTAGTTTAAGAAAAACCCAGCATATCATCATTCTAAGATGAGAGTGAGAGCGAGAACTCAGAGTTGCAGCTGTATGTACGTGGGAGCTCAGTATTACACAGAAACAAACCAGTTCAGACAGAGGGGCTGAGGGCACATGGGTCCAACAATGCCAAGTTCAGACCTAATTTTACCTTGTGCTCCAGAAGAGGGGCCAGAATCTCACTGCCAAGGACAGCAGCAACATAACATGGAGGAGACGGACGCACTGACGAGCCTCACTGGGAACCCTTTCTGAGGGCCCTCCCTAGAAGATGTGGTGATGCCCATACTATGGATCTGAGTTTAGAAGTTCGTATTTATACAACTAGCAGTCTGAAGAACTGCCTGTAAGTGAAGCTGTACGTCTTCCAGCTCTGCTTCTCTGAAAGCACAGCCCTGACTAGCAGAGGACACTGCTGTCACCACAGGCAGAGGACTCCATCCCTACACATTAAACACAAATCTAAACAACAACAAAATAATCTACTTAAACATGGATTCAAATAGCTCCAAAGAGATGTGCTCTTGGCCAAGAGCACACAAAAGAGATGATCGGTTCAGCAGTTAAAGCATGGCTGTTCTCCCAGAAAATGAAAGTTCAATCCCCACACCCAAAGGGTGGCTCAGACCCATCTGTGACTCTAGTTCTGGGGTGGGGGTGGAGGGTGGTGGTGGTGGTGGGGTGTGGCACCCCCTGCTGGCCTCTGGAGGCACTGCATGCACTGGTGCACAAATAACATACATGCATGTGTATGTGTGTGTGAGACACCCCCCTGCTGGCCTCTGTGGGCACTGCATACCTGTGGTGCACAGGTCCACATACATGCAGGCAAAATACCCATACATATAAAATTTTTAAAAATTAAAAAATGCTCATCACCACTAATTATGGGGAAAGTGCAAAACAAACCCACAGTGATAGGACAATCACAGCCATTAGGGTAGCTGTTACCAAAGAAAAGAAGACAGAAAGTGCTCCTGAGAACACAGAAGTCTTCGAACTCGGTAACACTGGTAAGAAAACAAAACAGTGTGGCCACTGTGGAAAATAGTGTGGCAGTTCCTAAAACAATCAGAAAGAATCACCACACGATTCAGCAATTCTATTTCCGGGTCTATGCTCCAAGTTCTGAAGAAGCTAAAATTGTCTGTTGTTGTTTGTTTTTTGAGACAGGGACTCATCTTGTAGCCCTGGCTGTCCTCGAACTTATTTTATAGCCAAGGATGGCCTTGAACACACTGTGATCTGTTTGCCTTGGCCCCAGGCTCCTGGGATTACAGGCATGAGGCACTATGCCCAGGAGAAAGCTATGACTGGGTAAATGTGTGTGTGTATCAGTGTTCATGGCACCCCCAAATGTCCATGGACGGGTCAATGGAAGAACAAACTGTAGTACATACATACACAGATGAAGTACAGGCTCACTTTTACAAAGGAAGAAAGCTTGAGACATGCTACAGTGTGAACCCTGAGACATTATGCTAAGTTAAATAAACTACAAAAAGACAAATACTAGATGACCTCATGATATAAGGTACCATGGAGTCAAACCACTAAGAGCCTGCAGGAACTTCACCGCAGAAAGACAGAAAGCCCCTAGTACTAAATGTGGTGGCGTTGGTTGTACAACAGTGGAAATACACTTAATGCCACAGAATAACTCATTAAAAATAACGTCAGTGGTGAATTTTAGGTTATGTATATTTTACCAACTGAAAAACAAATATATAGAAACCTAGGAATGCTTTAGAATATGGTAGTAGTCGTACACAGATTCAATCATGGCCAACATATTTTTTTTTTTTGAGACAGGGTTTCTCTGTGTAGACCTAACAGTCCTGAACTAGCTCTGCTTGCCTCTGCCTCTAGAGTCCTGCTCCATCACACCAAGCTCACAGACAACATTCTTTTTTTTGGTTTTTCGAGACAGGGTTTCTCTGTGTAGCTTTGTGCCTTTCCTGGAGCTCACTTGGTAGCCCAGGCTGGCCTCGAACTCACAGAGATCCGCCTGGCTCTGCCTCCCGAGTGCTGGGATTAAAGGCGTGCACCACCACCGCCCGGCCACGGACAACATTCTTATTCAACAGACAAATACTCTGCTAGGAAACAAGATGGCGCTATTCAGTTCTTTTGTGTGAATCGGTCCAACCAGCTGTTTGGTGTGATTCATACCAAACAGTATACAAACTCACGCCTGTGGTCTCAATAGAAAGGAATCATTTAGACACTGATTATGAGACATAGCTGTAAAATTATTGTCCAGCCAATCATTTCCATGTCACCTTACTAAGCTTATAAACATTCGGCTTCACTATAGACTCATAATAAACATATAGTAGTAAAGAAACTAATTTTACTTTATACTTTAATATATTATACTTTGTTTTATAGTTATATTTTTTAAAGACCTGTGCAACCTTTTTACTGTGGTCAAATACATACAACATAAAAATCATTTTTGTCATTAAAAACAGGCAAAAGAGAAATGGATTACCCAACTTTTTCCGACTAATAAATGTTTTGCTTCTAGTACTTACGTTGCTCTGTACCTTCTTTATAGAAAACGTTAGCTAAGAAAACAGCTTTAAAAATTCTTAAAGTGGGATCAGACCACAGGAAATGTTCTATTACAAATTATCTAAAGCCTGTGGAAACACTCAGTTCTATGGACATTTAAAGGCAAACAATATCGCATTGCATGTGGCAATATATCAGTTTCTCAATTTGCTGGGGTTTGCCCAATACAAGGAAATTATGTGTAAACTAATTCCAGTTTAAAAATTCTCCATGATTAGCAACTACATGAAGTGAAATCCTCTCCAACCCCAATTCTTTGATGACTCAGCAGCCGATTTTGCACCCAGACTTGGGCCTATGATGCTCTTTCCTATTTGTTACAACTGGGATCCTTCCCATCTCCCAAAGCTGGCTCCAGCTGCCCCAGAGCCCAGGGACAGGAAGACCGAGACCTCACACAGTGAGAAGCATGTTAAGATTTCACTTCTTTTAGAACCCTGAATTTCCACGAGCCTGTCTGGCCCAAACAGTCTCAGATTAAATAAAGGAGGAGTGAGGTCACATAAGAGTCAGGGGTCAGGGCCAGGACAGGAGCCCACCTCTGGCCACACAGGTGGCAGAGGGTTCCTTAGCTCCTCCCCACTCTCACCTCTTTTCAACTGTCAACCACAAATCATGCTAATTCCCAGCAAGCTTTGCTTATCTCCACTAAAGAAAGTCAATCTGGGCAGTGGTGGTGCACACCTTTAATCCCAGCACTTGGGAGGCAGATGCAGGCAAATCTCTGTGAGTTCAAGGCCAGCTTGGTCTATAGAGAGAGTTCTAAGGACAACCAAGGCTACACAAAGAAACCCTGTCTTGAAAAACCAATAAAAAAAAAGAAAGAAAGAAAGTCAAATGTAAAAGTATGTAGCTGTGAAGTTCCTTAAAAAAAAAAAAAAAAAAGCTAACGTCACAGTGAAAAGGTGATTATAAGCAGAAACATAGGCCCTACATGTATATATAAAACTGGACATCTTGCCACCAAATGAAGCTTCCAGTACTGGGAACAGGGTACATCTAATTGAGTTGTTTGCCAAAGGAGTCCCACGGGAATCCCCAAACAACCTAGGCTGTTGCCAGGACAATAGATTGCTCTTCACAAACTGACAGCAAGGCCATGTTGCTGAAGACAACACCTACACAACTCGCTGAACACGGAGAAACCAAGCTGGTGCCTACATAGAGCCTTCATCCCTATGGGCTAGCATCTTTGGCACAAGAAAGTACTGTGCACACTACCAAAGGAGAAATGTAAACATCAACTCAGCTACAGACCCTTCTGTCTACAATGCTGTCCTTACCGTAAGACGTGCGAGTCCAAGGGTGGCACACAGCTTGTGGGAGTCACCAACCACATCTGATGTGACTGAAGGCCACTTCAGGGGATGAAACTCACACCTGACACTGCTTGGATGACCAAGAACATCAGACTATCATAGCCCAACGACCATGATAAAACCAAATACTATGTTGTACTAAAAGAAAGCAGCAATAAAAATGACTTCTAATGACATTCTGCTACACTCATACCATAGATCAGTGCCTTGCTCAGCCATCATCAGAGAAGCTTCCTCCTGAAGCAGATGGGAACAAACACAGAGACCCACAGCCAGACATTATGCACAGAGTGAGAGACCTTGGAACACTCATCCCTAAACAGGCTGTCTCCATCAAATCCCTCCCCTCCAGGCTCAGGGAACCCTGCAGAAGAGGAGGCAGAAAGAGTATAAGAGCCAGAGGGGATGGAAGACACCAAGGAAACAAGGCTCTCTAAATCAACAAGATCTACACACACAGGAACTCAGAGACTGAGGCAGCATGCACAGGGCCTGCACTGGTCTGCACCAGATGGGATCCTAGAGCTGAAAGAAGTGGACACCCCCCTCTATCCCTAACCCAGAATCTATCTCCAATTGATAGCCACTTGTAAATGAAAGTTGAGTTTTCTCTAAGGGAGTCTACAATTGCTGTTCTTGGTTGTCAATTTGACTATAACTGGAATGATCTAAAATCAAGTGGCTGGATACACTTGTGAGAGATTTTTGTCTTAATTAATTGAATCATTTGAAGTGGGAAGACCCACTTTTGGTCCAGATCTTTTGAGGTGGGAGGATCCACCTTTAATCTGGCTGTACCTTCTGCTGGCAGCCTGGATAAAGGACATGGAAGAAGGAAGTAGCTCTCTCTTTGCCTGCTTGCTCTAGCTCTTGCTGGCAAGTCCAGTCCTTCACTGACATTACAGCCTACTTCTTCCAGGTTCCAGCGTAACCTGAAGACCAGCCGAGACATCAAGCTTCGTGCCCTGAACAACTACTGGATTCTTGGACCTTTCATTGGTAGACAGCCATTGTTGGACTAGCTGGACCACAGCCTGTACGCCATTTGAAATAAATCACCTTTCTCTCTACATATAGATTCATTCTATCCATTCTGTCCCTCTAGAGAACGCTGACAACACAGTCTCACTTGGAGAAACAAACTACTTTTAAGTGTAGGCTACACATGCAGCAGTAGACGGCCAAGAGAAAACAAAGAGAACGGCATCTTTGGAGGTTCTCTGTCTCACGATGCCGTGTCAGAGCTTTTATTTATTTATTTATTTATTTATTTATTTATTTATTTATTTATTTATTAACTTATTTTATTTCTTAAGATATTTTTAATTTATTTCGTGTGTGTGCGTGTGTGCATGTGTGCGTGAGTGAGTGTGCATGTGCGCGCGCACACGCGTCTCCCTTTTTACCCTATTTTGCGTATATATTATGGCTTCCAGTTTTGTGTTTTTATGGGATTCCTGAGTGGCTCTCTGTGTCTCTATCTGTTTCTTATGTCTTTTCTTGAACTCTTTTCCTTCTGTTTATTTGTGATGTCCTATTCTGATGTGTTAGTTTTTGTTTTGTATTATTATTATTTAATTATTATTCCTTAGAAGCCTGTTTATTTTCTACTAAGGAACAGAAAAGGGGTGAATCTAGATGGAGGGGAAGGTAGGGAGGAAGTGAGGGGGGCAGATAAAGGGAAACCCTAATTGGACTATATGAGGAAAAAAGTCTATTTTCAATAAAAGGAAAAAATAAAACAAAACCTTAATGGCGCTGTACAGTTGTCTACAGAAGGCTGGAAGACCCAGGTCTCCACCTTGACTCTAGGTACTCTTCATATCAAGTGTCCTGTGTAAGAACAGTCACTTCTGTGTCTGGGCAGATGGCTCAGTTGGTGAGGTGCATACCAAGAAAGCCTGGGGACCGGAAGTTCAGATCCCCAACCCTCATGTAAATCCTGTGCCCAGGGCATGCACCTGCAATCCTGTGCTGGGAAGGCAAAGACGGGAGAATCTCTGAGGCTCACTGGCTAACCCAGCTACTATTGATGAGCTCTAGCAAGAGATCCTATCTCAAAAGTATTAAATAAGGTGAAGAATAATTAAGAAGACACCCCATAGTGACCTTTGGCTTCCTTTTACCCACAGGCACATATATATGAACACACACACACACACACACACACACACACACACACACACACACAAACAGAAAGCAATAATAGTTCATGTTTGCTTTTAATCCCAGGACTCGGAAGGCAAAATTGGGTGGACCTCTGTGGGTTTGAAGCTACCTGGGGCTACATTGCCAGACCCTGTCTCAAAATAAAAGAGAGTAAGTTACATTTTACTAAAAAGAAGAAATCACTGGATAAATTAAGCCCGTCTGACCTATATCCAGCCAGCTCTGGAAAAGCAATTGTCTTGAAAAGAAGACACCCATCCCTAAGGCTCTGTATGCTTGAAATGTAACAAATGATACCTGGCCCTTGAATTTGGCTCAGCAACAGCGATTGTTTGGGTTAATCATGGACAAGAAAGATACTTCATATTTAATTGTTTTTCTTGGCTAAGATCAGTTCCCAGTAACTCAGAAAGGTCACAAGTTTCCATATCTGATATGGCCAATGTGTGGGAGTGTCTGTGGATTTGGGGTGGACCCCTTGGTTTTGGTTCTCAAAAACCAGTAGAGAGAACAACAACAAAAAGCCGGGCGGTGGTGGCGCACACCTTTGGTCCCAGCACTCAACAGGCAGAGGCAGGCAGATCTCTGAGTTCGAAGCCAGCCTGGTCTACAGAGTGAGTTCCAGGACAGCCAGGGATACACAAAGAAACCCTGTCTCCAAAATCAAAACAAAACAAGACAAACAAACAAACAAACAAACAAGCCAGTAGAGAGATCTCTCCTCTCCAACAGTCTTCCTTTGGATGAAGGTCAATAATATTACTGTGCATTAAATTCCATGGGAGACTGACCCCAGCCAGATGAAGAAAGATCCCAGAGCTGAGTTAACTTCCACTAAGAGCAGAAAGAATTATGCTTTTCATATTTAGTTTTGAAAATGAATTCATCACCCAAATACTATTTGACATTTTTTCCCTGCTAGCAGGCTTGTAAAGTACGTTGCTGGCAGGAATGTATCTCACTCGGCCTTAGCCAGAACCCTGGGTCTCTCAAGACTTCTCTGGACGCTCTGCTCTAAGCTCATAGAAAGGAGGGGCTGCAAACCTCCAGATGATAGAAAACAGTCTCCAAAATGTTGACTCAGGAAAGCCTGTGTGCATGCATCCACAGAAGGCCCGTGAACTTCCACTCACCTCAACGAATCATATGTGATTGGTATGCTTATTAGGTCCAATAAAGAGGTTCCTCCACCCAGCTCCCAAAAGTGAGCAATGTCTTTTGGCTGAAAGAAAAGAGAGGGTTTAAAAAATATTCAATTTCCAACTTTTGAGTGGTTTTTATATTAGCACCTATCAGTAATAATTATAGATACAAAATATTCACCCCTTGACTGATCCTTTCTTTTTACTTGAAACTTTTACCTTCCTTTATTCCATACCTTGAAATGCATCAAATGCATTCTATGATCAAAGGTGAACCATCAGGAATAAATGTTTTCTCCTCCCAACTTTATAAATATTAGCAGCACATGAAATAGATACTTAAGTAAAAATGAAGCATAATTAATCAGTTTAACACATTTGGGATTCTAGATAAACATAAAGCAGTGGAATAGAACATTATGATTTAGAAATACAGATGCTCGCAAATGAACAAGTTGTACAGGTAAGACCTGAGAAATGGGGGCACAGCAGATACAGTCTAGGTCCGAGGAATGTGACAGGCTGCCATTGGTAATGACAAGCGTGGGCAGGAGACGGGGATAAGGCTAGCCATGCTTTTCAGTTTGGAGAAAAGAGGGGCCTGACAGGGCCAGGCAGCCGTGTGGTTTGGAACAGTCTGATCTGAGAGCAGCGCCCAGGACTGTTTGATGGGGTGTTTCTCCTGTTGTCAACTTTTGGGCTGATGCTCAAGTGTCTTTGTCTGTACAGGGAGCTGACAAAGTGCTTCCAGCTAGAACTCATAACGAAGCCTTTAGCCTGACAAAGTGTGAAACTTTGGGAATAAATATAGAAAATCCCCGTGCCATGGCCCAGTTAGAGGAAAAGCAGATGAAAACCAGTCACGTGGGTTCTCACGTACCTGCTGTCATGATCTAGAATGGGCAGATGGTAGTCAAGCAAGTTTTAGATGAACATACACTATTTTCCTTTTAGGGGACAAATTCTTAGAATCTCTAAAATCACTTTACTGTTGTTGATACTTGAATCACTAATGTTTGTGGAATGAATCATTTTTCACTGGAAAATCTTTCTGGCTTCACAATGTGACAAAGGAGGCTTTTACAGCCCTTCTTGAAAGTCAAGCTTCTGAGAGCTCCTTCAAGTTTCCCATAAAAAGGCTAATTCACACCATACACCACATGAATCATAAAAACGAAATTCTCCTGCATCTCAGTATGTTTTCTTTGCTTTTTAATTTCTCAGTTTTAATACCCGACTTTCATTGGTGGATCCAGGAAGCAATAACAGGAAGTTTCAATTCCTGACACATTTGTATCTGTCATATAATTTCTCTCTCTCTTTCTTTCTTTCTTTCTTTCTTTCTTTCTTTCTTTCTTTCTTTCTTTCTTTCTTTCTTTCT
>CABHPR010136188.1:31253-45217 GCA_902168415.1 Peromyscus melanophrys
CGTTGACAGATACAAAATGATCTCATGCTTTTCTTTTCTGTGTGCCTTTTCTCGTTATTGTTTGGTGTTTTTTCTTCTTTCCTCTGCTTCGTTTGGTTTGCTTGGGTCCCCACCCCCTTTGAGAGAGAAGATTATAAAGGCGGTGAGTAGTGAGTGGAAAGGATAGGGAAGACTTGGAGGAGCGGGAATGTTCAAAATATATTGTACAACAAATCTAAAAAAGAATTTAAAATTACAAAAATGGAGAGACAGTAATAATGCTATTTTCATTTGAAAGATAGAAAAAGTCTCATCTATAGAATTATTATAAGTAGGCAAAAAACCTTATACAATTAAGTTACAAAGAAATCTTACTTCACACTGGCCTGGTGTCACATGCTTTTCATTCCAATAATACCCAGAAGACTAAGACAGGAGGATTGCAAATCTGGAATACACAATGAGTTTCAGGCCAGCCTGAGATACATAAGATCTAGTCTTAAAAAAAAAAAAAAAAAAAAACCCACGTGGCACGCCTTTAATCCCAGCACTTTGGGAGGAAGAGCCAGACAGATCTCAGTGAGTTCGAGGCAGCCTGGGCTACAGAGTGAGTTCCAGGACAGCCAGGGCTACAAAGAGAAAAACAAACAAACAAACAAAAAAAGCAGAAATACAAAAGTTGCAAATAAACCTTTTTCAACACTTTAGGATACAACAGAGAAAGCGAAAATGTTTTCACAGATTAGGCGAGCTTCACCTCAGTGGATCCTCATGTGACATTTAACAGCACACGTCTATGACATGCATCATTGGTATGTTTACTGTGTGTAGATAACACAGAGCCATCTCAGCATTAAGGCTTCCCATCGAAGGCACGAGACACGACTTTAAACAGACTCACTGTGTTGTGCCCCTTTGTTCTTCTTCCGTACGTATATTCCAAAGCTAAGGTTGGCTTTGCTGGCTCATCCCTATACAACAAAGGCAGAATTATTTATTATCATGATGGCGGAACTGGTTTCTTCTGAGATAGTCCTGCCGTTTTTACTTCCTCTTAAACACTTTATTAGTAAGGAGGCTACCTTGAATACCAGCACTGAGGTAAAGTTAAAAAGATGTTATTCCACAAGACCCAAATAAGCTCTTCAAGACCATCTCAGAGGTTTTAGTGGCAGGTGCAGCAGTGAGTAATGAAGCCTAAATAGAAGGGTACCCCTGCAGGGTGGAAAGTAGCATGCTGGCAGCACCAAGGGCCATGCTGGGTCACCAGCTCTCTGAATCCAGGCCGTGGGGAAATGCTGACTTGTTTGCTCAGCCTCGATGTGGGAGCTGAAAACCTAATTCCTGTCAACTAGTAAGGACATCAAGGGAAGACTTTTATGTAGCTTTTGTTTCAAATCTCAGCCCAAATATGAAAGTTGAAAAAAAATTACATGAACAATGGCATAAAACCAACAAACAACTTGGAAAATATTCAAATGATTATGAATTATTCGTGCAAGTTTAAATTGTTTAGTAAGCAACTATACGGTATACATTCATTTTTAATGTGGTAAGAAATACATGCAATAAATTTTACTGGTATAACCATTTTAAGTGTGCAGTTCAGGGTTGGGGATTTAGCTCAGTGGTAGAGCGCTTGCCTTGCAAGCGCAAGGCCCTGGGTTCGGTCCTCAGCTCCAGAAAAAAAAAAAGTGTGCAGTTCATAGTATGAAGTATATTCATTCACATTGCTGGGCAATCAATCCTCACGACTTCTCAACGTGTAAAACCACAACTCCATATGCGTTAAGCGACTTCCTATGTCCCTTCTGCCCACCCCCTGGCCACTGCCCCTCTCTGTTCAGCTTCTGTGGGACTAACTGCTCTGAGTACCTCATACAAAAGGAAGGAGACAGTTTGTCTATTTCGTGACTAGCTCATTGCACTTAGCATTGTATCTCCAAGTTCACCTACATTGTAGAATATGACAGAATCTATTTCCGTTTTCATAACTTAAAGATTTACTTATTTTATGTGGACGAGTGAGTGTGGGTCTGCATGCATGTATGTGCACCATGAACATGTCAGGTGCCTGTGGAAGCCAGAGGCGCTGGATCCCTTGGAGTCACAGATAGCTGTGAGTCACCATGTTGGGTGCCAGGAACCAACCCTGGGTTCCCTGCAAGAGCAGCAAGTGCTGTTCAGTGCTGGATTTCTTTCCCTTTTGAGGCTGAATAATATTGTATTTAGTTTTAACTTGAAGAACAAAACCCACAAGTTTAAAACTTGTGATTTGTATATTTCTATGTGTTGAATATTTTGAACTTCATTTTGGCAGATATCATTCCCAAGATACATACCAAGTACTATTTGGATATGTTTCCTTAAAGATATAACTCTTTTAGGAAGCAAGATGCTTCCCCTAAGATAAAATGTCTAACACAGTTAACCCACAATTTGAAAAATCATCATCCTCTATCTGGGTCTACTTCCAGAGAGCTGAAATGAACAATTTTAATTCACTGTTGCAGTTTATATCACTTTATCTTAAACTAATGTTACATTGGATGATTTATTATAAAAACCATCTGTTACAATCATTGTTCATACAGGCATAGATTAGAATTAAAATACCAAAGCAGGACAGCCCAGAACAACATCAGCACCATTAGAGGCTGGACAATTGTGGTAACATTTCTCCTTCAAACAGGAAATCTAGTATCAACCCCACATTTTTTTGGTTTTTCTTAGTCTTATCTTTAAAGGTGCTCTTAAAGGTTGTATTCAAGATTGAGAATATCTTTAAAGGTTGTAATCAAGATTGAGAATTAAATATTTTGAATCTCAAAATTATTCTCCTTCCATACTTTTTGGGGCTAACTTGCTCTGTTGAAGCTGGAATAGGCATGAATGCTGTCTAATAAAGGTTGACATAACACTTACCTGTCAAGACACCTTAGAATAATAGTAGTCTTTCCCTAGAAATTAAAAAGAAAGAATACTGTGTTAATGTCACCCACATGTAAAACTTTATTAGTGTTCGTGACTGTAGCCCAAAATAGCTTTTTAAATCGTTTGAGTGATAAATTACCTGGAAACTAAAAACTAGGAACTTTCAGAATTACCTGAAAGTTTGATAAGTGGGAGAAGTGAACTGTCAACTTTCCATCACAGTGTAACGACACTGCTATTATTGTAATTATGAAGTCCCACAGACGACAAATCTTAGCTAATCACAGCTCACCTTAGTGGTCACTTGACAGCTGTCTTCAACTTTCTCTTTACTCAACAACACTAATTACCGGCTAGGCTGATTGGTGTATTCTAAAATGTTTCCCTCCCAACTGTTCAAGTGGAAACAAAGGGAAAAGATAACACACAAATAAAAATGTGCTGTGGAGAGGCTCAAAGCCGACAGCTCAGCACTCCGCTGAAGTACTTTCTTAATTCTAGAGGATGTATTCATCCCAACTTCCTTCTTAGGAGTCAAGAAATACAGGCTCCAGCCACTACACGAAACTTAACCCACATCCTACCCAGAGACGGGTTCCCTGAAAATGACTGAATGACTCCTTGCAAAGAAGGATGTGGAAGGCGTGGCGGAGCAGCCTCCTGCAGGAAGTCTCTGGGCCGCAAGGAAGAGCTTGGAAAACCCTATGTTGCCAAAAAGACAGAATATTTTACTATATTCCTGTCTGTCTGCCTGTCTGTCTGTCCGTCCGTCCGTCCGTCCATCCATCCATCCATCATCTGTCTATCTGTCTATCTATTTCTTTCTAAAAAGGCTACATTTTATTTATTTATTTATTTATTTATTTATTTATTTATTTATTTATTTATTTAACCAAAAAGATGGTAATAAATCACTCCGGATTCTATGTGCAGTCAGATTGAATGAATTCTTTGTAACTAGGTAACTGGAATACTATAAGACAACACGCACTGCTGAAGGATGGCTGGTGACATACAGCACTTAACACTAGAAACCTGGATGGACCAAACAAATTGATTAAGGCAATCCACACAAGGAATATACAGCTATTAGGTATGACAATGTAGGAATACATTTACATGATAAGAGGTCAGTTTTGAAATGCCTTTTCCTGCTTCCTTTATGCACATATGTATCTATCTACACATGTACACATGCACACATTGATGGGCATAACTATCTCAAGAGTGTTTCTAATGGACAGGTCTGCAGTTTTCTTGTGTCTGTTACATGTCATTTTCACGGTTTTATCTTGAATCCTTTCACATCGAGGAACAGCACGACTTCCAAATCACAGATGCAGAAGCGTATTCTCCAGCCACTTCTCCAGGACTCCCAACAGTCTCCCTCACCTCAGGAAAGGTCTCGAAAACCTGCTGACCCCGACGTTTGTCCTCTGCCAGGCCCTTCCTACCTTCAACACCCTCTTTTTCCATCCAAAAGCCAGCAGTTTATCTCCACAATCATCCTTGCAATAAATGCCACCCAAGCTTCCTCATCTGCAAACACCTGTTCTAGAGAAACTCAACCACCTCTCTCCGAAACCCCCAAGCCCCTGGTGCCTGCATCCCTGCACAGGAGTGATGGGGAAATTAGACATCCCCTGCTCCTCAGGACAGCATCTCCTTACTCTCCATCATGGCAACAGTGATCTACTTCTTTCTTTCCTACTTCCACCCATTGCTCTGGATCCTCAGGACACGCACGACCCCCTGCATTCGAACTGATGCGTTTTCACTCTTCCTTGCTCTCCAAGCAATAGCCTTCATCTCATAGATGCTGATATGGCTTGAATACAATATATTCCTCCTAGCCTCAAGTATTGGGTGCCTGGTTACCAACTGAAGAGTTCTGGGGAAATGACTGCATCTTGAGGGCCTTGACCTACTGGATGGATTTATCCCTTGACGGACGCCTAACACAATGGCATCATTAAGAGGTCGTGACAAGTAGGAGTCAGGGCCTAGCTGGCAAAGTAGACCCTGGGAGCGTTCAAGTGCTCCTTCGGTCCTTCCTGTGTTGCTTTGCTCTACTTCCTGGCTGCCATGACATGAGCAGCTTTGCTCTACTGTGCCCTCCCACCATGATGACTGAACTTTGACACAGGAGCCAAAAGGAGGAAATCTTCCCTCCCTTAAGCTGTTCCTGGTGGGGATCTGGTCACAGTAGAAGAAAGAAGTCGACACGGAGGCTCTCAAGGTCTCTCCCTCTCTGGCTGGACTGTGTCCCTCTTGGTTTTCAGCATGGTGTCTGTGTCATGGCATTGCCGTGATGTTGTATGAGCACTGTGCCATGTCCCTTCACAGGAGAGCCGGTACCTTGACTCCTGCTGCTACAGTGCCCAGGACAGCTGGTGCAGGGAGATGTCAACAGACAGCCACTGTGTGGAGGAATACGAGGCAGGAAGGAGAACAAGGAGACACCCCAGGAGAAAGGGTGAGCACTATTAGTTGAACAAGAGAAGCACTGATTTCTTCTCTTTATCCTTCAAAGTCAATTAATGCTCTAAATCAATTCCAGAACCAGGCATTTATTTATTCACAGAACACTACCTGTAAACGTTCTGGCTTCTTGCGGTGCTCCTAAGTCTTCAAGAGAAAATCTGGTTGAAATTTATGGTAGTAGAAATGAACAAACACTGGGTTATACAGGCCACTCAGTGCTACCACAAAAAAAGAGTGATTTCACAAACATCAAACCCTGAACCAAAACAGCCTGTCACAGCATAAAGAAGTCAAGAACAACAGTTACATGGAGGGATGAGGAGAGACAGGTGAGTGGGTGTTCAGTGTGGGAGTGAGCATGCCTGGCTAGAGTCAGCAGCATTAGCGAAAGCCCTTCAGGGATACTCTTTATTCAGAATATATGAGGTAACAACAATTTATCCGGTCCACAAGACTAGCACCAGTCATTATATATGTATGCATATGTGTCTATCTCTAACAGGAAACTGTTGACGTATTAGACCCAATATGAAAACCACTCTCCTTTCTGGTATAGTAATTCCAGCCCTTGGGAAGTTAAAGCATGTTCAAGGCGAGCCTAGGCTACATGTGGTGAGACAGTCTCCAAAAAACATTTTTTAGATGAAAAAAAATACTAAAAAGAAAGAAAATTACCCTATTCCCAATGGCAAACCAATGTTCATATAGTATATTGGGTTAAAAACTGTAAACATAAATAATACCTATGACAATTTTATTCATGTGTCATGCATGTGTTTGTGTGTGCATGTGTGTGTGAAGGTCAGAGGTTGACATCAGGTGTTTCGTTCAATCACTCTGTACCTTGTTTCTTTCTTTTTTTTTCTTTTTTCTTTTTTTCTTTTTTTTCTTTTTGGTTTTTTGAGACAAGGTTTCTCTGTGAAGTTTTGGAGCCTGTTCTGGATCTTGCTCTGCAGACCAGGCTGGCCTCGAACTCACAGAGACCTGCCTGGCTCTGCCTCCCGAGTACTGGGATTAAAGGTGTGCACCACTGCCACCCAGCTGTATCTTGTTTTATGAGTCTCTCACTGGACCTGGAGCTCATGAACAGGACTGGGCTGGCCAAGCTTCAGGGACGCACCTATCTCTGCTCTACCCAGCCCATAGACACATCCTAGCTTCTACATGGATGCTGGGTACCTGAATTCAGACCAGGTACCCTACCAACTAAGACATCGCCCTAGCCCATGAAACTTCTATGCTAAAGAATTAAATTCAGATCCAAATTAAAAAGTGCAGGGAGGGAGCTGATAAGAAAACATTGGAAAGTACAGAAGTTAAAAATAAAGTGAAATACAATGATTAAACATTTAGTGTCCATAAATTATTTATCTTTGCACATTAATATAAAAGATCAAATTATTTATAAATTTATATCCAGCTTATTTCAATTCACATTATTTTCTTCCAAAACTCCTAACTTTTTTCTTTTAAACTTGATTTTACTTTCATTTATTTATTTGTATGTGTATGGGTGTTTTGCCTATGTGTAGGTCTGTGCACAATGTGCATGCCCTGGTGCCTGAGGAGGCCAGAAGAGGGTTTCTGATCCCTTGGGACTGGAGTAACAGCCAGTTGTGAGCCATCATTGGGTGCTGGGACTCAAACCCAGGTCCTCTGGAAGAGCAGCCAGTGCTCTAAACTGTTGAGCTATCTCTCCAGCCCCGACTTTTTTCTTGCTATGTAATTATTTATGCCAACAAATATGATTTTTAATAATAGTAAAGATAAAACCCCAAATGAGGCTATCCAGTGTTCTGGAGGTATTTTGAGGAGATGCTGAGACATGAAGTGTACCCAGGCTGCCCACTGAACACATAGCCTCACTGGTTCAGAACTTCATTTCTGGAAGCTTCCTATTTTCCAGTGCCCTTATGTGGAAGCATGAAACACGGAGAATGAATAGTAACACGAACTCCAAATAGCACATTGTAAGATGCTACATGGATTCCAGCATCCGGCAGCTCACAAGCCTTGACTTTTCGTGGACAGTGGCACTAGCAGCCTTGCCTTGCACACAGGAATTCTGTGGTGGACATGAAGCTTCTTCTTCTTCTTCTTTTTTTTTTTTTTTGGTTTTTTGAGTTTTTTTTTCTCTGTTTTGCTTTGCAACCTTCCTGGAACTCGCTTTGGAGACCAGGCTGGCCTCGAACTCACAGAGATCCGCCTGGCTCTGCTTCCCGAGTGCTGGGATTAAAGGCGTGCGCCACCACCGCCCGGCGAAGCATCTGTTCTTGCTGTGTGGCCACAACCCACATTTTCAGCACACTTAGTCAAGCGACCTTACGGAGAATGGGCACTACCACCTCATTTCCCCCACATTTTCCGAAACAAACTAAGTCTTTGATAAGCATCATTAACACAATTCAATTAACCCTTCATAGAGATTCCTAAAGTGAAGTCACTGAATCCACGGTGTGACTGTCGTTAGGATGCTGACTTACTGACTCAGGGGTTGACTCAGACATGTTAAGTGGATCCTGGCCTTTACATGCAGTCAAAAAGAAGACCTGCATACTTCAAGTTACCTTTCTTTTTTTTTAAATTTATTTATTTTTATTTCACGTGCGTTCATGTTTTGCCTGCATGTATGTGTGTGTGAAGGTGTCAGATCCCCTGGAACTGGAGTTACAGGCAGTTATGAGTTGCCATGTGGGTGCCGGGAATTGAACCTGGTTCCTCTGGAAGAGTAGCCAGTGCTCTTAACCACTGAGCCATCTCTCCAGCCCCGCATACTTCAAATTGTGAAATAAAAATAGTTAAGAGTCCTTCTAACATTTTGTTCACCATTATAACTTTTCCTAGGTCAGTGGCAAGCCCTTTCTAATTTATGCTAATTCAGAGTGAACATTTGATCAAAGAGTTGAAAATCTGTAAATTTTACCAAAGTATTAAAGTAAAATTTGTCGATGATTGCTAAGTTATTTTAATAACCGGAGAATATTAAAGTCTTACCCCATTTTTACTGCCGAGGAAGAAGACCGATTTTTCTCCAATCTCGGCCCCGTTCCCTTCACTGCCCTGGCTTGTCTTCTTTTCTACTTCAGCCTTTGCGATTTCCCAGAGAGTGTCACTGCACGAGACAGAGACAAACAAAAGCCAGAGAAACAGAAGGGCTCCTTAGCAATAGTCATTTCCAGCAGAGAAATTTTATTTCAGTCAGGTTTATAAAATACGATTTCCTGGGAGTCAATAACCAGGTAAAACCCTTAAGTATCTTTCTAGCACCCTTCACCTGGAAATGGTTCGTGAAGCAAACTGAAACGGATAAGCAGACTAGCCTAGCTTCCATTCCACCGCTGTGATCAAACACCCTGACAAAGCAAGGCTTTATCTGCCTCACAGTTCCAGGAGTCATGGTGGCCAGCAGGTAACTCAGGGCAGCAGGAGTGTGCCACAGCTAGTCACGCCCACAGTCCGGGGCAGAGAGAATGCATGCATGCATCCTATACCCTTCTTGGGTAGACTAGCTGGCCAGGAAGCTCCAACGGTCCTCCTGTCTTCAACCCCTCCCCAAAGTCCCGAGTTTCCAGGCACCTATCCTGCCCCTTGCTTTTTATCAACCTCTGGTCCTCACGTTTGAACATCAAGCACTTACTTGATCCACTGAGCCACCTTTCCAGTCCTAAGCAAATACTTGTTGAGGAACTAAAACATGCAATCCTCTGGGCTAATCCTCGGGCTCAAATCTGTTTCTTCATCTCTGGAGTGCCAATTAAAAAAGAAGAAAGGAGGAGGAGGAGGAGGAGGAGGAGGAGGAGGAGGAGGAGGGGGATCTGCTTTCGGGGCCATAGTAATTGTTACCAAGTCCCTGTTCATTTTGTTTTAGGCACTGGCCTTTTAAACCACAAAAGCTGTTGATGGCCTATAATTATTACTAGACAAGAACCCGAAACAGGCCTGACGATATAGTTAAGTGGTAACGAGCCTGCCTAACATGCATGAGTCTGTGGGTTCAATTCCCAGAACCTCCAAACAAAACAGGAATGTTTTAATGATGTCAAAACAGGAAAACAAAGTCAAAATAGAAACCCCGAAATGTTGCACTGAACTATTTTATTTCATAGGCCAGCCCCTAGGAACTCTGTCTCCATCTGCTTGCTCCGTTTACACACCATCCCTTCAAAATGTGATTGTGTTTCTCAAGTACTCAGTAAAAGGAAAGGGTTCTTCCATCGGCCATGTCGCCACAAAAACAAAACAAAACAAAACAAAACAAAACAAAACAAAACACCAAACCAAAACAAAAAACCCTGTACCCATAGCTTCACTACGTTAACCAATGAGAACGCGATGCAAAGGGTCCAGTCCTGAACTTCATAAACTCAATCACAGTTCACGCCTCTGATCCAGAAGGGGGCGAAAGATCCCTGGCCCTCTCCCCGACTTCCTTGTAGGCCATTTGGAGGTTCAGATACTTTAAAGGGACCTTGTAGAGATGAAGAGTTCAAATGTATTTCACAAGCCATCAATACCTCCAGCCCTCCACCTTCATGGAGGCGCTGCACCTTCCTTATCTGAAGTAGAAAGGTCCTGCACTGTGAGGCAGGGGGCCCTGGGGAGGAGGCTTTCTGGTCCGCCTACCCTCCAGCCTGCCAGGGCAAGTGGCACTCAAGAAACGTCTTTGCAATCAGCGAATGGATGGAGTTGATTTTTCCTAATCCCTTACTTTTGCACTTGTTTGTGACGGAATCCTCAAGCTCTAGGCCTGTCCGGGGAGCTGGGAGCGGTGGCGCGGTTCTGCAGCCTTCCAAACCCACAGTCTCCCACCCACAGCGCCAGGGCTGGGTACCTCCGCGCCACCCTTCCGTGCCCCTTCTATGTCCAGGTGGGAAAGAGGGAAGGCCGTGAGCGGCCCGCGGGCCGGTGCAGCAATACCTGGGCATGGTGGCTGTGCAGCCCCAGATGTCCTGGGCTCCGCGTGGGAAACAGCCCTGACCCCGGAGGCCAGTAAGCGCCTAGTTGGGCCACAGAATGCAGGCTCCTCGGTTGTCATGGCAGCGACGTCATGGCGGGGGGCGGGGGACGGGGGGAATTGCGTGCCGAGGAGATGCCTCATGGGAAATGTAGTTCTCGACATTCTGTTTGCATCTCACTTTGCAGCATCAACCCCTAGGATGCCAGAGGGAGGGGAATGGTGAGCATCCTTGTGCGTCTGGAATCAAAGGTTAGGACTTGAAAGTTTTTGGGTTTTTTGCTTTGTTTTGTTTTTATTTCTACTGAGTGCCGACTGTATGTCAGGGGCCTCTGCTCTCTAGTCTTTAACTCCCCATTGCCATGATTTGGGAATAGAAGCTGAAACAATGTTGAACTGTTATCTAATAATTAATAATAATTATATAATAATAATAATCTAATAATAGAAGAAAGCAAATTCAATAATTAAAATCAAAACAGGACGTGCAACTTTCCCCCCAGCTTTCTGAACGTTTGGCTGTGCGACGTTTTAGGAAACAGTACATTATTTATTTGTAAGTCAATGAAGCGTGTGCCTCTCCTACATAATTAATTTACTTTATGAAGATGGATTATATTTGTTTGAGCTTTGGGAGCTCTTTATAGGCACCCCTGTTTACAGGAATCCCCACAAAAAGTATATAGACTATTTCCATATACAAAGCCCTGTGCTATCCAGAGTAAGAGATGAGATAAGAACCCAGCCTTTAAAACAGATGTACACAGATAATTGTAGTCATAATCCAAGGTAAGCGAGCTATTGGAGAAGAGGTAGAGAGGGTCCGTGCCTGAAGAACTTGTCAAAAAACATTCATGGCAGTTTGGTATGTGACCTGTTCTGAATGTTGAATAGATCTAGGCCTAAGACCCCTGACTATTTGAAGGAAATTCTCTCCAAACCTCTGCCTTTGGGTTCAGTTTCTGTGGTGTGGTGTTTAAGAACATGGGATTTGAAGTAAGATGGACCTAGATTCAGTTCCTAGCATGCAGAGGATTAAACTCAAGGCCTCCTGCAAGCCAGGCGGCGAGTGCTTTACCTGAGTTACACACCCTCAGCCCTGTTGACGGATGTGAGTGAAGGGACGTAAGGAGCATATTCCTGGAAATGAAGCAAGATGTTGGTAAAAGAAAAGAGCCTTCATTTCAGATAAAGTCTTTGGGAGCAAAATCTGCTCAACAGTGCGGTGCATCGTGGAACTAGAAAAGGCCACAGCTGCACCATGAGAAGGGGGTAAACTGAAAGTGGTCCAGTGGAGGAAGGATGGTTTCAAAGAAGATGGTATGTCCCTCACTGAATTGGCTTGTACATTCTGGTGCTAGCCAGCCTGTGGCTTGTAAATTACCGTTGTTGTAATGACTTGGGTTCTGGGGCTTAGAGTCCCTGTGTGTGGTTTAGGAAGCCAGGTGGGTATTGATAACGATGGTGACAGCTAACATCTTTTAGTAAGTGGTAACGTGTACTGGGCACATCACCACTAGCACTTCAAGACTATGATTGTTTTGGATAACCAGGATTGGTGGTTGGAGGAGGGAGTCTAGTGACCTGGAAGATCTGGGGTGATCTATCCAGACCCTGATCACCAGCATTAACTCAAGGTGGATTCAGTTGACCTGATGGGTGACTGAGTTCTCTTTTCCTCCTTTATTTCTCTGGAGGATTCATTCTTGACCTTCCTGTTCTCAAGTGTGTTACTTTTCTTTTAGGATAAAGCACCATAACCAAGGCAACTTACAGAAGAATGAGTTTATTTTGGCTTACAGTCCCAGAGGGTTAGAGTCCATAACAGCAGGAAGAAGCATGGCAACAAGTAGCCAGAGTGGCAGTGGGAACAGAAAGCTAAGAGCTCACACCTTACACCAAGAGCACAAAGCAGAGTGGGAACTAGACGTGGTGGGAGTCTTTAAACTCTCCAGCAGTGGGAACAGAAAGCTAAGAGCTCACACCTTACACCAAGAGCACAAAGCAGAGTGCGAACTAGACGTGGTGGGAGTCTTTAAACTCTCCAAGCCTCAGAGCCATTCTTCCTTCACCAAGGGCTGCACCCCCTAAGCCTTTCCAAACAGCACTCTCCTTGCCTACTGGGCACCAACCGTTTAAATGCCCAAGACTGTGGAGGACATCTCTTACTTAAACTACCACAGTCACAAAGTGTGCTGGTTAGATTTTTACCAACTTGACAGAAGCTAGAACCATCTGTAAGGAGGGAACCTTAGTTGAAGGATTGTCTTCATCAGATTAACACATTAGAGGGGTCTGTGGGGGAGCATTTTCTTGATTAATGACCTATGTGAGAGGACCTAACCCACCATGGGTAGTGCCATCCATGGGCAGGTGGTACTCAGCGGTATAAGAAAGTAAACTGCCGGGCGGTGGTGGCCCACACCTTTAATCCCAGCACTCGGGAGGCAGAGCCAGGAGGATTTCTGTGAGTTCTAGGCCAGCCTGGTCTACAGAGCGAGATCCAGGACAGGCACCAAAACTACACAGAGAAACCCTGTCTCAAAAAACAAACAACAGCAGCAGCAACAACAAAAAAGTAAACTGAGCAAGGCATGGAGAGCAAGGCAGTAAGCAAGATTCCTCCGTGGTCTCTGCTTCACTTCCTGCCTCAGGTTCCTGCCATACTTGAGTGCCTGCCCTGACTTCCATCAGTAATGGGTAGTGATTTGGACACATAATTCAAATAAACCCTTTCCTCCCCAAGGGGCTTTTGGTCATGGTCTTTATCACAATAATAGAAAGAAAAACAAGATTTGAGCCCCCTTCTGCATCACTTCAAGAAGGCTCAAGGATTTCAAAGTTGGTGGGGACAGAGGAACAGGTTTTATACTGCCTCCTGCATGGTATGGGCTGCAGCTCAGCAAGCTACCGGCACATGTGGAAACTGTTTGGAGAGTTGTAAACTGTCTGGAAGCATAGAAAGCGCCCATGGAGGCCAGGCGGCAGTGGCACACGCCTTTGATCCCAGCACTCAGGAGGCAGAGGCAGGTGGATCTCTGTGAGTTCGAGGCCAGCCTGGTCTACAGAGCGAGTCTCCAGGACAGGCACAAAAACTACACAGAGAAACCCTGTCTCGAAAAACCAAAAACGAAAGAAAGTGTCCCTGGAGCTGAGGTGGAAGCACAAGTCCGGCAGGCAGGCTGGACTGCTGAGAGTTGGAGGGAGGCAGTCCAGCCTGCCTGCTGGACTTGTGCTTCCACCTTACGTAGAACAGGGGACGTGGCATCAGTGCGGATGACAGCTCCCAGCTCCCAAGGAGCATCGTCACTGTGTTCAATGTAGGTGAAGGTACATTTGAAGGTAAATCTTGGAGTTAATGCTGTGTCTGGGTTCGCCTCCACTGGCTGTAAGAAGCACCTAAGAATCTAAAGTGGGCATGCCCTGACTGCTCTGACTGGTCCTGTGTTTCAGTGCGATAATTTTTTGCAGCTGTGTGGAGGATTTTTTGGGAACCTAGAAGACCATATGGAGACTGTTAACAACAGCCAGGAAAGTGACAGCGTTTTTACCTTCCCCTTTGTTTTCAATGTTTCTCGCAGGGGGAAAAATAGTATACAGGAAAGAGGGAGAG
>CABHPR010136189.1:0-10164 GCA_902168415.1 Peromyscus melanophrys
ATGATGGTACAGGACAGGTGTGGAGGAATGATGATGTACAGGACAGGTGTGGTGGAATGATGATGGTGCAGGACAGGTGTGGAGGAATGATGGCTGCCAATCAGCTGACCCAGGTTATTATCCTGGGAAATGCAGGCAGTCTGAATGTAATCACAGCTCTTTAAATCGAGCAGAGGGAGGGAGAAGAGTCAGAACCAAAGCACTGTCACAAGCTCCAACTAACTGTTGGTGATGCCATTGGAGGGGCCCCGTGAGGAAATGTAGATGGGACAGCTTCTAGATTCCCGGAGTAAGGAAATGTTTTCTGCTGCAAGGCAGTGGTGCATGCCTGTGATCCCAGCTCTCAGGAGGCAGAGGCAGGCAGATCTCTGTGAGTTCAAGGCCAAAGGAAGGAAGGGAGAGGGGGAGAGAGGGAGGGAAGGAGAGGGAGAGGGAGGGGAGGAAGAAAGAAGGAAGAAAGGGAGAGGGGGAGGGATTAGGAGGGAGGAGGAGGGAGGAGGAAAAGGAAGGAAGGAAGGAAGGAAGGAAGGAAGGAAGGAAGGAAGGAAGGAAGGAAGGAAGGAAGGAAGGAAGGGAGACATTTTCCTTTAGAAATGCCAAAAAGGGGTGCTGCCTTGCCAGCACCTTGATTCAGCTCCGTGAGATCCATTTCTGGACTTCTGGTCTCCAGACCTGGACATTCAATTCATATCATTTTAAGTCATTTTGTGACTGTTTGTCACAACAGCAGGTCATAGGTCAAATATCTACTGTCAAGTTTTTGGATTATTTGTTTGTTTTTTGTTTGTTTGTTTTGGGCATTGTTGTGTTTTGCCTTCGTGCATGTCTGTGTGAGGGTGTTGGACTCCTGAAACTGTTACAGACAGTTTTGAGCTACCATGTGGGTGCTGGGAATTGAACCCAGCTCCTCTGGAAGGAAGCTGGTGCTCCTAACCTTAAATCAAGTTCACTCCCAGACCTCAGGGTCCACATATTAGATTCTAAATCCCGGATGCATTTGCCCATGAAAAGAAATTTCGTATTAGGAAGTTTTAGTGGGTCACTGACAGGTGTTTAATAGTCAGCTCTCAGAAAAGAAAACAAAAACAAAAAAAGCCCTGACCTGTGGCATTTGCTGCTTTCTGACTCAAAGATGCTCTCTCTATGGCTCACTTCAAGCTATAAAAGTAGCAGAACAGGAACATGAAATTTGGGGTAACATAATCTGTGTTCTGGGACAATGGTCACTCTAATGGCTGCAGAAGAATTCTTTGCTCTGAGGTGAGAGCTGTGGTTTCTCTGTTGACAGTTACGATGGTGCGTGCCGTACCGGCTTCATTGGAGGAATCAACTGACCAGGTGCCTGCATGGATGGGTTGGGTCCAGGCCATCTGGTATGATTTGCTCAGGCCTGTGTCCACGGCCCCTTGTTGTTCTGAGATGGTGGCTTCAATCTCTTGAATCCCAGTCTCTCTGAGCTCACCTGCCCATGGTTCTTTTCTTTATTAGTGTAAACTCGGAACGCCAGAATGACACTTCCTTTTTCTATATGACATCGTTGTGCAAGCCTGTCAGGCTCTTTGACCATTTGACCCTCTTACCCTGTCCTGTGTGCTCCCTCCTCCCGTTAGGCCCTTCCTCTACCCAAATGGTCCCTGTTCTACTTGTGTGTGTGTGTGTGTGTGTGTGTGTGTGTGTGTGTGTGTGTGTGTGTGTGTGTGAGGGTGGAGGGGGCGGGGGATATTCCTGCGTCTGGCTTTCCATTTAGCAAGACCATTCTGACAGCCCAGAGATGGAATCTCCATGTTCTTTTGATTTGCATTTCCCTGGTGGGTAACGATGCTGTGAACATCTATTATTTCATATGCTTATTGGCCATTTGTACTTCTTATTCTGAGAATTGTCTGTTCAAGTCATTTGCCTACTTATTGACTGGATAATTTGGAGAAGAAAGTTTGGTGTTTAATTTTTTGAGTTCTTTATGTTACAGTCTGGATATTCATCCCTGGTCACATAAATAATTGGGAAAGCCTTTCTTTTTTAAAGATTTGTCGAATAAATAATTTTTTGTGTGTGGGGGGGTGTTTGGTCTGCATGTCCGTGCACTACCTGTGTGTTCTAGAACTGGAGTTTCAGACAGTTGGGAGCTGCCATGTAGGTGTTGGGAATTGAACCTCTGCAAGAGCAGCCAGTGCCTCTAACTGCTGAGCCATCTCTCGAGCTACTCTTCAGCTTTTATGTTCTCCCCTCCCTCTCTAAGGTGTGGGGCATGTGTATGCACATATGGAATCCAGACACTGACTTTAGGTGGCTTCCTCAGTATCTTTTTTGTTTTTGGAGAAGCAGGGGTTTCTTTCGAGATTTCTCTGTGTAGCCTGGCTGTCTTGGAACTAGCTCTGTAGACCAGGCTGGCCTCAAACTCAGATCTGCCTGCCTCTGCCTCCCAAGTGCTGGCCTTAAAGGAGTGTGCCACCCCTGCCCCACAGCATCTTATTGTCTAAGACAAGGTCTCTCATTGATCCTGGACTCACTGTTTCAGTAGACTGGCTGGTCAAGAAACCCCTGGCATCCACCTGTCTTCACTGGTATCACAGTCACACCCCCATACCCAGTGTCTGTGTGTGTACGTGCTAGGGATCTGAACTCAGGTAGACAGGCTGTGCTGCAAGCATTTTGCCCAGTGAACATCTCTCCAGAGCAAACCAAAGACTTTCTCACATCCGGATGGTGCCTCTTCATGCTGCAAGATCCTGTCGATGGTTCTGAGCAACCTTTATCACAGCAACACTGCTGCCCATACTAGAGTCTAGAACTGGCCCCATGGGACACATGGGCCGGTCACTCAGGGCTGAGACTTCCTCCTGACATCCACTCTCAGGGACACAGCCCCTGGATGCTGGAAAGGAAAAATGGATAGGGAACAGAGCCTCTGTCCCCCGGGCTCAGGGCAGTAGGGTAGTACCAAGGCCACTGTGCTGACAGTGACCCTGCAGTGCAGGCCCTTCCTGAGCAGCTCTCTCTTGCCTTCACCTGTGCACACAAAAGCCCTGGGCCTTCTGGGGTAGGGGATGGAAAAGGAGTCACTAACTAAGGGAAGAGAAAGAAGGAGGGCCTGAGACCTGGCCTTCAGTGCCCGCACTGGGTCCCAGAGGTGGAGAATGCCATGTACTTAGAAAATGTCACACCTAGTATTTATACCATTTCACCTCTCAGCATGAAAAGAGAGAGAAAAAAAGAGAGTGGTCCATAGGGCCACAGGCCCAGAGAAAATCCTGCAAAGCACCCAAGCCAAATAGCAGAGCCTGGCCGGGCCCTCTGTGTGAGAATTTTCACCCACCTCATCAGAAGCCACCGCCAGGGGCAACTGGGGTTTGAACAGCGCTGCTTCAGATTTAAAACTGATTATTTTTTCCCTTAAGAAACCAGAAGAAAAGGGGGCGCTTTGAGCTCATCCACATTACAGGTCAGGCCTCTGAGAGAATCAGCCATCCATAATTCATTCCACGTTTCCCGCCGAGGATGGAGACTGCTGGATCCTAGCAACAGAGTCCTAGCAACAGGAGCCGAAGCAGAGCCGCTCCGCCCACCAGGGAGAGGACGGGAAGGGTGAGGCGCGTGGCTCCTCACAAAGAGTGGGGGGGGCTGATGGTGGAGGAGGGAGAACGGGGAAGGTGGGGAAACGGGGCTGATGGTGGAGGAAGGAGAACGGGGAAGGAGTGTTTGGGGATGAAAGGGAGAGCGTGTGAGTTCAAGCTGCAGAAGCTCTAGCTGACGCAGGAGGCCAGTAGTGTTTATAAGGAGCCCTGCCAGCTGCCACACCGCCTGGTGCCCATCAACACAGCATGCAAACGGAGTCACTAGAATGCCATCTCATTGTCAAGTGCTCCAAGAATCACATGACCTCTGAAGAGTGCCTGACTGCTAGTGTGAGGGAAATCCTCCAGTGAGAGCACTGGAGGGATCACCATGGAAACCGTCTGGTATGAGACTTCGAGGGGTGCTCTAGACAGGCCTGGTTTTCCGAGTTAGGGTTTTATTGCTGTGAAGAGACACCATGACTACAGCAACTCTTACAAAGTAAACATTTAGCTGAGGTGGCAGCTTACAGTTTCAGAGGTTCAGTCCATTATCATCACGATGGGGAGCATGGCAGTGTGCAGGCAGAGGTGGTGCTGGCTACATCTTGACCAGAAGGCAGCGGGAAGTCAACTGATTGTCACCCTGAGGGAAGCTTGAGAAAAAGAGACCTCAAAGCCTGCTCTCACGGTGACACACTTCCTCTAAAAGGCCACACCTCCTAATAGTGCTGCTCCCTTGGAGGGGGCATTTTCTTTCAAACCACCACACTGGTGTTTGACTCCTCATGACCAAATGTAGTTCACCTGACCCTGACCACTTGATCTTGGGGTCTGTGGTCCTGTGAAGAGAATGTGTTTCTTCTATGTTTGGCAGTTTGAAGACACTGGCGGAACCACTAGAAACTTGCAAAGCAATGTGGGAAACACAAAGTTCTTTATGGAGGATACCATGGGAGCCACTGAAACCCACGAGCTGTGTGTAAGTGACTATCAGAGCCACTGAAACCTTAAAAGCCATGTGGAGGTCACCTCCAGAGCCACAGAAACACTCAAAGTTGCCAGTTTTTGATCCGTAGAGAGTGTGACCCTTGCCATGTGGATACTTTGACTCAAACTCAGGTCCTTAGAAGAACAGCCAGTGCTCTAACTGCTGAGCCATCTCTCAGGCTCCCGGGGCCTTGCTTCTGAAAGCTTCACTTTTTCCCCTTAGAAATGGTCCTTATACATAATAAATAAATAAATCTTAAAAAAAAAAAAAAAGAAATGGTCCTTGTCACAGCAGTCACCACATGGTCCCCAGCTTCCTCTTGATGGAGCCAGGGCTAGATGTGCAGCAAGCTGCCCACACAGTTCTCTAGGAAGCATAACCACCCACCACCACCACAGTGGCCTCCAGGCAGCTGAGACCAGCTCAGAGCCTTCAAGCATCACATGGATTCCCGACGCCTTTAGTGTGAAGTGGTTCCGATGACTCTTGTCGACTCCAGGCAAAGCAGTGACAGTGTCTGTGTCAGGTGAAGAGAAAGCCATCTTGCTAGCTGGTGTGCCTTATATTCTCAGACTTCACAGGACGACTCAGTTATGCCCTCCTGAGCAGCATGCTAGCCGCTGGGACTCATGGGAAAGTGGCACTGATCTAGAACATAGAGCTCATTGGTCTGCCCTGTGTCTGCCCAGATGCTGAGTGGACACCATGCACCCTCCACACAGCCTCCACAACCAAGCAAAGACAGAATGTCTTGGGATTCTCTGGAGCTCACTGCTCTAGGCTGAACTGCAGAATTGAAGGTTATCAGGACCTTGGAAAGCACCTAGGACAAACCTGTAAAGCCCTGCCATCCTTCCTCACCCTGTACCCTCAAAGCCAACAGGCACTCTGGCCAGCACAACACTCCCAGTCAGCCTCAGACCAGTGTAGGGGAGACTCCTCCTCCCCCTCCTCAACAGCCTCAAACTGATGTCATCTGAAAAGCTGCTGGTGCTTTCCTCTGAAATGATGGCTTCCCTAAGGTCAAGTGGAAAAGCCACTTTCAGCAATAGGTTGATTCTAGACCCGCCCATGTTCTGCAGAGTTCGTGTGGACCCTTCAAAGCACCCCAGGCTCAACACACAGACACAGATGTGAACACTACTGACCACTGTCCAAGGTGGGGTGGGGAGGATATCAAGAACATCAGCAAAGTGAGAACAGGATCATCTGTGACCTTGTATCATTAAAACGACCCAATGACCTCATGTGGGCATGGGGACGCTGACTTGAAGGGTGTCAGGTGGCCACACCTGTAATGAATGCTTCCTTAGCTGAATCCTCTTCTGAGGCCCCCAAGCACCAACCCCTGGCTGCTCAGGAGCCACTAACACCACAGACCCAGTCAGTATCCTTGCTGTCTGCCTGGTTGGATAAAAGTCTACAGCAGAAATCAAAATGAATTGGCTGTTTTAAAGAGCCACATATTCCTCCATGCCATGATATGTGTTCCCATAAACAATGACGCCACAGAGCAAACAGGAACACCATCCCTAGTCAGCCAACCTGTCAAGCTCATCTTGGCAGAGAGGACTCCAACATACTTCGTAGGGTGAAATACAGAAACGTTAACCATTCAAAGACAATCAGGGGCACTGGATGCTTAAAGCTGCTCATGGCCTGGCAAGATGTTCTCAGGGGGTAAAAGCACCCACCTGAAAGCCTGAAGACCTGAGTTCAAGTCCCAGAATGAACAGTGGAAGGAGAGAACTGACTCACAAGAGTTGTCTTCAGACCCCACCCTTTAATACACACAACAATAATAAAAACAATTGTAAGAATTGTTCCCTGTGGCACTAACTAACTGCTCATTGGTTGGCTAGGTGCAGCTTGATGGCACAGGGCTAGTGACTCTCTGTCTGGGCTGTGGCCCTGGGACAAAGGCCACCTTTGAGAAGGCTCTGTGGCTCTAGAATGCAGTAGGGGTCCATGAGCTTCCCACCCAGCTCGAGCATCATGAGTACCTCTCAGATACTCTTTTGTAGCAGGAATCTTAAAAGTTCTTATTAATAAAATCAAACCCGGGGCCAGGTATTGGGGTGAACACTGGAAGATCAGAGAGACAGAACAAGCCACAGCTAACCTCACCTTGCCAGTTCTCAGCTGATCTTGTTTCCTCAGACTGGAAGCCTCTGTGTCCTCATATCCGAATGGCTCTCAGCTGAACTGTGCTTCTCGACAGCCTGAATGCTTAACCAGCCAAATGCTTCTAGTTTCTGGTCCTCACGCCTTATATATCTTTCTGCCTTCTACCACCACTCCCTGGGATTAAAGGCTGGCTTTCTGGGATTAAAGGTGTGTGTCACCAAGCTTGGCTGTTTCCAATGTGGCCTTGAACTCACAGAGATCCAGAGGGATTTCTACCTCTGGAGTGCTAGGATTAAAGGCGTGTGTGCCACCATTTTCTAGCCTCTGTATCTAGTGGCTGTCTGTTCTCTGACCCCAGATCAATTTATTAGGGTACACAATATTTTGGGGAATACAATACCACCACACTCTTTTTTGTGCATGTTTAAGTGGCTTCTTTTCATGTTCCAATTACTTAAGAACTACTCCATTATTTTCGCTGTGCAACCTGGTTTTCATGGTGCCTTTTTACACTGGCTATTTTACCGTTAGCAACATCCAGCTGTTGCATAAATAGAGATTGCCTGTTCCCAGGCTCTTGTGGCTATGTACGTGTGGTCGGGGTGACTCTCAAGACTGCTGACTGTCCACAAGTTCCCATGTCCTCCTTCCCTGTGACTGCTTGGAAGCATGGATACAACCACAAGCAAAGAGAAAAGGGTGGCAGAGAATGGGGAACCATTGTTCCAGAAGGGGCAGGTGTGCATGACAGACTGGGGTGTGGAGACGGACACTAAAGCCTGTGACTCTTCAGACCAAGAAGTGAAAGTTTGATTAAAACGAAACAGGAAGTACATACTCAATAGGAAGTAAAGGTTGCCTCCTCTTCTCCTCCTCCTCTTCCTCCACCCTCTGTTTTTCTTTCTTTTTTTAGACAGAGAAGACCTCATCATACAGCCCTGGCTGGCCTGAAACTAACTATGTAGAAGAGGCTAGCCTTGACAAATTTGACGAGACCGCCTGCCTCCACCCAGCCCTGGGATTAAAGGCATGTGTCACTATGCCCAGCTCCAATGGAGACTTTGGAAAAACTAAGCAGGCAGCTCCTTCTAGAAACAGCAGATCTGTCTGCCACTAAGGAAAGAATTGAATACCATAAGATTTTCAAAGTCAAATGCTCTAAATTCCCAAGTTAGTTTTCTCCATCTATTGCAGTGATTCTCAACCTGTGGGTCATGACCCCTTGGCATGGAACAACCCTTTCACAGGGGCCGCATATCAGCTATTTACATTACAATTCATAACAGTAGCAAAATTACAGTTATGAGGTAGCAATGAAATAATTTTATGGTCGGGGTCACCACACGAAGCACTGTATTAAAAGGTTAAAGCAATAGGAAGTTGAGAACCACTGATCTACTGTATTTGGAATTTTTTCTTGGCAACCATCAATCTTTTTGTTGTTGTTGTTGTTGTTTTGTTTGTTTGTTTTTGTTTTTCAAGACAGGGTTTTTCTGTGTAGTTTTGGTGCCTGTCCTAGATCTCACTCTGTACACCAGGCTGGCCTCGAACTCACAGAGATCCACCTGGCTCTGCCTCCCAAGTGCTGGGATCAAAGGCGAGTGCCACTGCCTCCCGGCTCCATGATTTCTTATAACAGCTATAATCTCTACTGCTATTCATACCAAATTTGAAACTTTTTGTTTAATACAAGTCCTTGAAAGTGGTAACAAAAGTATCTATTTCAAAGCAATTACTGTTTCATCCAAGTGGTCATTTTTTAAATTTATTTTTATTTTATGTGCACTGGTGTTTTGCCTGCATGTATGTCTGTGTGAGTGTGTCAGATCCTGGAGTTACAGTTGTGAGCTGCCATGTGGGTGCTGGGAATTGAACCCAGGTCCTCTGGAAAATCAGTCAGTGCTCTTAACTGCTGAGCCATCTCTCCAGCGCCCCAAGTGGTCCTATCTTTATGACAATTTATTTTTTACAGTTTTGTTTCATGATCTAACATTTGAGCTACAACCTAATCGAGTTCATCTCTGACTAAACTGGATATAATGCACAAAACCAGTAACATGAAGAGAGATAGCAGAGGCTGCCAGAGGTGAGGTACCCACAGGAGAGTCCCCTTATACTGGGCTCAGTCTGCCCCCGATGTTAGCATCTGGATGGATACCCAACCTTGTTTAACAGAGATACAGAGAAATACAACAGCTGCCTAGCTCAGTGTGACATCATCTCAGCCTCGAGTCTGTCTTGGATTTCTGTTCTCCATGGTGTACAGCACTTACAGCTAAGTGTCTCTCAATACAGTTAAAAACTGAGGAGCAAGGTCTAAGAGCACAAAAGGAGGGGACAGTATACGTCCTTCTAGCTGTCCTTCCTGGTCCCACACCAGCTGCTGTGTGTTGAGCCTATGCCTAGGAGGCAGCTGGGGTGTGCCTAAGTGGAGCCTCCTCTCCCAAGGGCTTCCGGAGTTAGACAGGAAGGCGCTGGAGAGCCCACTGTCATTGTCATGTTCTGACAGTACACTTCACGTGAGCCTTGGCTAACTAGCCTCATGTCAATCATAAGTCAATTGACCTTCCTCAAAACTGAAGCCAGAGGACAGGAAAGGTGGCTCAGTGGTTGTAGTTGCCAAGCTTGACAACCTGAGTTCATCCTCTGGGACCTACTTGGTGGAAGAGATAATTCAGTTGTCCTCTGATCTCTACATTCCCACCGTGCATAGCACCCACCCGTAACACACACACACACACACACACACACACAACTAAAATGTTCTAAGTTTGTTTTTGGTTTTGGTTTTTTTATTTTAATCAAAACCTGGGTCTAGGTGTGGTACATACCTTTAATTCTAATACTCTGGAGGCAGAGGCAGGTGGATTTCGAAGTCTGAGGCTAGCCTGGTCTACATAGAGTTTCAGTCCAGCCAGGGACACATAGTGTGTGGGAGCCCACAAAGGTTTCCTATTGAGAGCTAAGCTTGCTTTACACAGTAGAGCTGCTTTAGGGGATGGCTTAACCACATGCATGGTCACCAGGTGTCTAGAATGGTCTGCATTTGGCTGTGCTGAGGGGAGGTCTTTTGCTCCACCCCTGGGCATTCCTTTAAATAGCTCTTTAGAAGAGACAGAAGGGGCTGGTGGGTTTGGACCCAGGCCCTCCCGAGAATATTCTGTGTTTTCTGTCTGTCTCTCTCCTCTAGAATTCTATCTACATATTTCTCATTTCTCCTTGCTCAAGAGTACTCTGGGGGAATAAGAGGGAGCAGGTCCCCCTCAATAGTGAAATCCTGTATCAAAAAAATAAAATAAAATAAAATTTTGCTGGGTATGGTGGCTCATGCCTTTAATCCCAGCACTTGAGAGGCAGAGACAGATCCCTGAGTTCTAGGTCAGCCTGGTCTACACAGTGAGTTCCAGGCAGTCAGGACTACACAGAGAAACCATGTCAAAAAACAAAACAACAACAACAAAAACCTAAATAAATGAAATTTAACATATAATT
>CABHPR010136189.1:39452-51447 GCA_902168415.1 Peromyscus melanophrys
TAATAGTCACTTGAGAACCTGACTTGCAAAAGATAAAAGTTCCAGTGGGAAGTGCCCTTGATGTCACTCAGGTAGGAACCAGCACTGAGTCAACTGCCACACAAGGAAGATAAGTCAGGCTCACAACCAGCGTGTCTCAGAGTACTCCCCACTGCTAGCTTTAACATGTCCAGGAGGAAACATGTGTGTCAGTGAGGATCCCAGAGCTTGCTATATCACACTCATCTCACACACAAAGGCAGAGCCAGCAAGAAAGCTCAGAGCAAAGGTGCCTGCCACAAAGCCTAATGACCTGAGTTTCATGGAAGCCACCAACTCCTGCATGATGTCCTCTGTCCCCTGTCCTCCATGTGTGTGATAGAATGCACATGCACATACAAGCAAATGTAATTTAATAAAAGATATACAAAGGCTTTTCTGGAAGGTACAAAGTACACATTTTCTGCAACTAAAACAAATGCCAGGTCCTCCTGGCAATCTTTCAAAACCAGGGAAACCATCTGAGACTCAGCACACAGCCTTCTGCATAGTATGTGACCAGGAAGGGAAGGGTCAGCACGGATGCCAGAGGCATGGTCCACTACAGACCTGGGCACCACTCCCATCACAGCACTCTGTACTAACTCTTGGGCACACAGGGACAAAAAACTAAGGAAGGGCTCAGCTCACCATCTCACCCAGAGCTACCAGTTTCTTCCTGAGCACAGCCTAACAAGTGCTAACTGCCACTGGACCTCTTACCATACCTGGCATCCAATCTATGGCGTCTGTCAAGCTTCCCACACTAGCCATATTACTGCACCATCACTGCTCTTTGGCTGTTCACTGTAGCAGTTTTGGTTTAGCAATCTGTAGCCTGAGTGTGATCCGTATTAGTCACAGAAAAATTGGCAGAAAAAGTGACTAGACTTGCTCAGAGGTTAGGAGCACCATTTGCTCTTCAGGAAGACCCAAGTTTAGTCTGCTATCTTCTGGCTTTCATGGGCACCAAGCATGCATATGATGCATAGAAATAAATGCAGTCAAAGCACCCACATACAATAAAAAGTAATAATAATAATTCATCTTAAAATTTTGGCACAATTTCTGCTAGCCAACTCTTGGGGCTTTTTTTTTTTAAATTCAGAGGTGAAGGGAGGAGGGTCTAGAACTCTGTGTAAACCAGGCTAGCTTTGAACTTAGATCCACGTTCCTCTGCTATGATTAAAGGTTGTACCACCACATCAGCCACTGACACATTCTTTTGTTTTGCTGTTTAAAGGGTTTCTCTGTGTAGCCCTGGCTGGCCTCAGAGATCCACCTGCTTCTGCCTCCAGAGTGCTGGATTAAAGGCATGCACCACCACTGCCCGGCTTACATTCTTTTTCTTTTAATTTATTTTATGTGCATCGGTGTTTTGTTTACATGTAGATCTGTGTGAGGGTACCAGATGGGTGCTGGGAACTGAACCTGGGTCCTTTAGGCCAGTGCTCTTCTTAACTTCTGAGCCATCTCTACAGTCCCCTTACGGTTTTTTTGGGGTTTTGTTTTTTTTTTTGGTGGTTTTTTTGAGACAGGGTTTTTCTGCAGCTTTGGAGCCTGTCCTGGATCTCACTCCGTAGATCAGGCTGGCCTCAAACTCACAGGGATCCACCTGCCTCTGCCTCCCAAGTGGGATTAAACTGCTCGGTGTGCATTCATTTTTTTAATGGGGTTGTTTTTGGTGCTCAGGAGGGATCCAAGCCAAGGCCTACTGCAAATCAACCACTGAGCCATATCCCAGGTCAAATTTATGGAAATATCCAAAATGCTCAAGTTGGTTAGGAGAGTTCATGCTTCTTTTCTACTTGGGGAACACACCAGAAAACATCCTGCTTTTGAACAAATCAAATGAAAATTTAAAACAAACCCATGATCTGCCAGTGTCCTGAGTCAAGACACTGAGATCACCCAGAAGCTGTGACAGAAATACTGGGCAGCTATCACCTGAGTGTGGCATGACTTCAGATGCCACACTGAATGTGGGTGCACTCCTGACTTCACACAGCCCTCTCCCAGTACATGGGAGAAAGATCTATTTCACTCTAGTCATTAATGCCACCGTAACCTGAGATTGCACCTGCATCACCTCCTGGCCCACAAGATGAAGTCCCACAGTTGGTGACTGACATGGGTCAGGCACTGGGACACAGCCCTGTTCTTGTAAACAGTTTCAAATAAGGGGAACAAGAGCTATGTGCTTTCAGTCTCAAACGAACAGACAGAATGGGGAGCACCTTCAGAGAGGACACACATGTGAACAGAAAAGTAAGTACACAGCAGCCAAAAAAGGAGAAAAGCAATCGAGGACCGCGGTCAGCCTGGGATAAGTGAGGGTGGGAGGGAGGGGAATACTACGTGCAAAGGGTCCACAGAGTCAGCAGGGTCAGCCTGGGGAATGCCATGATCTCACCTGGGTTAAAGCAAATGGAGAAAAGTTAGGAAATAGCAGTCAGAGAAACAGCATTTTATCAGGGGACCTAGGAGGCAACGAATCTCCAAAGCATTCATTTCAAACAGGACATAATTTATTTCTAACACAGGATAGACAAGTACCATACCACTGAATCACATTCTCAGACTTATGAAGAATCCTTAGCCGGGCGTTGGCGGCGCACGCCTTTAATCCCAGCACTCGGGAGGCAGAGGCAGGCGGATCTCTGTGAGTTCGAGGCCAGCCTGGGCTACAGAGTGACACATAAACCACATAGCTACAAAGCTACACAGAGAAACCCTGTCTCGAAAAACAAAAACAAAAACAAAAACAAAAAAAAAAAAAAAAAAAAAAAAAGAATCCTTAAAGACTTACTTACTAAATATGATCTTTGGAGTCAAGAGATACACGGACAGATTATAAAAATAACTGGTGAGCTGAGTGTGGTGGCATACACTGAAATCCCTGTATTTAGGATACTAAGGCAAGAGTTCCACAAGTATGAGGCTAGCCCATGCTACCAAGTGAGGACAGAGCCCCTAACTGTATGGTTAAGAACTATGAAAAGCACCATAGCTGATGACAAGGGGTGTCCAACTTCTGTTGGGAGCTGTGTGTGTCACAAGCATCCTGAAGCTCCTGAGTCACAGTGGACAAAGACAAAGGCCAAATGATTTCCAGCAGTCCCAGTGGAGCTGGTATCCTCTATATGGAAAAGTTATCTGTCCCATAGGATGCTGCTGTGCCCCTAAAACTGTGTTGCTCATACCCACCAAATACCCTGGGTAAGGGTGGTCATGACCAAGTCAGTCCTTAGGCAGGCAGGGCTGGACTTAATGGGAATCTTAAAAACACCAACTGTTCCCATGACTGAGGCCAAATGTTGTCAGTTACAAGACTGTGCTGCTTAGCAACTCCCCACACCCCACAGCTGTGGCCACTCCTGAATGCCTCTTGGAGCACCCTCTAGGACCAGAGCCAGTATTTACAGGGAACACACACAAAGCAGCTTCCTGCACCCAAGCAGCCATGGCAGACTCCACTGCCCTCTGCCATATGCTCATCAGTGAGAAGGAAACAAACAGGACTCATAGGTGCTGGACATAAACCAGACAGATGCCACTTAGTTCTTCAGTTTAAAACATTTTGGAGCTGGAGAAACGGGTCAGCGCTAAAAATCTGCCCCTAAAAAACAAAATAATAATGTTGGGTGGTCATGACACATGCCTTGGAAGGCAGAGGCAGGTGGTTCTTACACAGAGAAACTCTGGGGGTTGGGGGGAGAAGAAGGTATGAATATGAATCTGCTCTTCTAAAGTTTGGTTCTGAGTCATTAGGAGCAGTAGTAATATAACTTCTTCCCTTGTGAAACTGTTGAAGTCTCTAAAGAATGCCGTGTTTCCTGTGTTCAATAAATAGAGAGCACAGCCCTTTTAGGGTAGGGAGACAGGACAGATACAGACACAGACACACATTCTGACTACAGACAAGCCAGTGACCACAGAAAGAAAACAGAGAGAAGTGGAGGATTCAAATCTGGGTTGATTCTTGGTCAATTAAGAGGAAGCCTGTGTTTCCATTCCTTGATGTACTATCAATACATATTGCATAGTAAGACTGTAAAAAAAAAAAAAAAAAAAAAAAAGATACAGCTCCTGCCCGTCAGTTCATTCTAGATTCTGGCTACCAGAGGGCATAAAGGGAAAAACTGTCCTACTATTTCAAAACTTCCCAGAGACAATGGATAAATTTCAGGATCTATTTCCCCAAAACTGGGGAAAAGGAGACTTTTTGTATACTATGCTTTCTAAGACCAGCCTGTAACAGAACATAATGTCGTCAGTGGGCTGGAGAGATAGATGGCTCAGCATTTTGCATTTTCTAAAAGACCTGAATTTGGTTCCCAGCACCCACAGCAACCTTGTCAACACTGTTTAGTATTCCAGCTCCAAGGAATCAGGTGCCTTCTTTTGCCCTCTATGAGTAACTCCACTCACAAGTGCACATTCACAAAGACACATAAAACCAAGTCCTGGGATGTAGAGAAGGGTCAGCAGTTAGGAGTATTTGCTCTTCTAGAAGATCTGACTCTATTCCCAGCATCCACATGGCAGTTTAAAACTACTTGTAACTCCAGTTCAGGGGAACACCCTCTTCTGGCTTCCAAAAGCACTAGACATGCACAGTACAAACATACATGTGCACAGACATACATATAGGCAAAATACCCAGTTTTTTTTAATTTTAAACCCACTGTCACCTAAAAGTGTACACCTACATGAATGACATTAGTTTTACAATTTTATATATATATAAAAAACTTTTTAATCAAGAATGGGAGATGGAGAAATATCTCAGCAGTTAAGAGCATTGGCCACTCTTCCAGGACCAGAATTCTCAGTACCATATAGCCACTCACAACTGTCTGTAACTCCAATTCCAGGGGATCTAATGGCCTCTTTTGGCCTCCTCAGGCACTGCATATACATGGTGCACAAGTAGACACATGCATACAACACTGACACACAAAATGCTTTTTACATGTGTATACTGCACACAGGAAAACAGGCACACCCAAACACAACTGTAAAATGATTTTTTTTTTAAAGGAAAGCTTTGAGAAATGTATTTCAACACTCCCCAGCACTTCTTCGAAACCCTAAACAGGGTCTCATACATCAGTATCTTCAAAACCCCTACAAGCTGAGGTTGAGGTTATGATTTAATCTGTGCTGGCAGATGGATGAAATCCAAGTACTGGTATATGCTAGGGTGAGCAATTGTGCCCTGTCATCCCCAGGGTACATGCAAGTAATTCAAATGAATTCAACCAAGCAGCAGCAAGGCAGGTGTAGCAGTCTGTGCCTATAATCACAGCACTTGGGAAGCTGAAGTAGGCTGGACAATGAACTTCCAGTTCAGCCTGAGCAACAGTGAGACCTCATCTCCCCAACTCCCAACAAGGCAGAAAAACCAAACTACAAACACAAAAAGTATAATAGAAGAATCTGAGAAACTATTCTGGAAGAGGGCTGGGGAATGCAGCTTGGGTACACCATGCACAAATCTCTGGGTTCTATCTACAATAAAGTTTAAAAAAAAAAAAAAAAAAAAAAAAAAAGGCTGGGAGCCAGGCGGTGGTGGTGCCTACCTTTAATCCCAGCACTTGGGAGGCAGAGGACAGGTGCACCTCTGTGAGTCTGAGGACAGCCTGGTCTACAAAGCTAGTTCCAGGAAAGCCAGAACTACACAAAGAAACCATCTCAAAGGGCTGGGAGTGATGGTGCACACTTTTAATCCCAGCACTTAAGAGTCAGACAGATGTAACTCTGAGTTCAGAACTATACAGGCCGTACTATCTAGGTAGACCAGGCTGTCCATGGTCTACATACATAGTGAGACCCACAACAAGGGGAGGCTAACAGTGCATGCCTGTAGATCATCCCAGAACTTGGGGGGTCAGGGTAGGAGAATGAAATCCTCTATCATCAACACGCCCCAAAAAAAGAATTCTGAAAGAGAGGATATTCCTTAAGAGGCCACACACATACATGATGAATAAAAACTAGAGTTGTTCCAAGAAGCTCATCCCACTGTCCCTCAAATCTGAGCACCTACAAGTAGCCCCCACTTTTAGCCGTGTAGGCACACAGGCTGAGAATGTTGCTGTATGGCCAGATTGATTACACATTGCTATTGAAAACTGTCCTTAACTTCCACAAGGCAAGCCACTCAATGAACATATGTTCATTGCATATCCTAACAGTGACTCAGCTCCAGAACCAATCCTAGAACTTCCGTTTAAAAAAAATAAAAAGCGTGGGGAGTAAGCCTTCACTTCATTGACACAGAAGAGAATGAGTGGGGAAAAAGAGAAACTTACAGACATAGGCACCTCCTATGCAAGGACTCTGCACATGGCAGCCAGCTTCTGAGAATGGCCCTGTACAGACCTCACAAGCTTTCAGACAGATTCTCTAAGACTAACCACTCAAGAGTCTAGTGTGGTGGCACAAGCCTTTAATTCCAGCACTCGGCAGGCAGAGGCAGGCGGATCTCTGAGTTCGAGGCCAGCCTGGTCTCCAAAGCGAGTTCCAGGAAAGGCGCAAAGCTACACAGAGAAACCCTGTCTCGAAAAACCAGAAAAACAAAAAAAAAAAAAAAAAAAAAAGGGGGGGGGGGAAGGGGGGAGAGACCGACCCTGCTGAGACCTTCCTTTTCAAAGTGGCAAAGGAACCTTTGCATTTATCAAGTCACTGCTGAATACCATCACCACCACACAGCAATTCAAACCTTCCCAAAGTGGCATCCACCTTGGGGATTGATTCAGCTCTCTGGGAACCAGTTTTAACAAGTGGGTTGTGTGTCCGCACAGCCAGCAACGGATACGCCCTCCTCCTCCACCCCTGGTCTTTGGGCTCTAGCACAGCCGCATGACCTCCAATGCTTAAAGTTCCAATATTGCAGTGTTCTCACACATGCGCAAATACAAAACTGAGGCCAAGTACTGTCTCACTCCTTTCCACTCCCATAGCTTAGCAACACCACTGCTTCTGTCTCATCCTGTTTCCAGGTACCTACTTGATGTCGTTAATGAAGTAGGGCTTTCTGGTCACACACTATTTGGGAAGCAAAGCAATAGGCACCCATGTCTTCAGATTTGCAGTGCGTTTGCATACCCACCTTATCCAAAGGCGTGGGAGTCACAACCAGCTCACTCCTAAGACATGTTCAAATGCTTAATCCTCTGCCATCATCTTTAGATCACTCACTTTAGCTGTGCACTTTAAAGGTTTTCTTCTCTCCTATGGAAGTTTATAAAATGGCTATTCCTTATTCCAGGCAGTATCAGAGTTCTTACAGTCCCAGGAGAAATTTTTACAACAATCAGAATCTACACTTGTCACTTCCTAAATGATAGGGCGGGGGTTTAAATGCAAGTTTAGTTTAATATCACATTTAGCTAGAATTGTCGTAACCAAAGGTTATTTTTACAGACTGAAAAACCAGAGAAATTCATTGTTGTTGGCTCTTTAATCAGACCATGATGTTCCATGCACACTGCCCTGAAGTGAGAGTCTGTAAACTATCTTAGAAAACTACAACAGATTTTTCAATGAAAACTTCTGGACCGGTTCCTTTTCCTCACAAACTGTTATACTAACATTTGTAACAGCAAAGCATGATGGAGCATGCCTATAATCCCTTGGAGTGAAGGCAGGGAGATCTAGAGTTCAAGACTAGACTGAGCTGTTTAGAAGAGATTTCAAAAATACAAGGATGAGAGGGTATCAGTGGTAACTACCTGTCTAGCATGCATCAAGCCCCGGATTCAATCCCCAACAAATCACTAAGTTGTTGCTCATTATTTATACAGGTCTTCATATAATCTGAGCGCGCACCCCACCCACCCACACACACACATTGTTGGTCATTGTTTACAGGTCTTCATATACTCTCTGTACATTCACACTGAAGACAGATCTCTATGTGACTTCCACTCAGAATCCACCATAATGATGGAAGGAAGCACAGCAGTGACACTAGAAGCCCAGGCACAAAATCACACAGACACAAGAAGGCTGCAGACCCCACTCATGAAAGAATGCACCAAACACATTCGCATTTATTTTCTTTTTTTTTTTTTTAAGCAAATGACATAGACCCAAATTACCAGCTTTTTTAAACCTAAGCTTAACATTACATATTTAAACAATTGTCAGAACTGACGAATTTGCCAGCATCCATGCACAACTAGAAAACATCCTTAATTTACACTAAACCAGAAATGTATTACCATTGATGCAGTAATAGCTTTCATTACTAAATACTGAAAATAAAATTGAAATATTTCTGTGGAAGGTTCATCTGGCAATGTTAACTTCACAGCAGGCTGACACTACTCACTCACATGTCAACACAATGGGAAGGAAGCAGATCCATGCTGGTGTTAAACAACAGTCTTGTCCTAGCACTACTCAAGAGTCACAGGGCTGACCTCAGATTACGTTTTGTTTTCTTTTGTTTAAAGCAAAGTGCATACAGAGATTACAACAATTTTAAAGACAAAAAAATGGTCCTATTTTGTGGTCCCAACAACAAACTCAAAAGTCTATGACAAATAGGGGCTCTGATGAGCTGTTTTATAAATACTTTAGATTAGGTACAGTTATACAGAAAGTCGAGTTCGTTTGAAATCTTCAAAAAAAAAGTTCCTGTTATTCCTCAAATGGTGCTTGTTATGGTTTACCATTTCTGTTAAATGCGTGCGTTGAATTACTTGTTATCCAAGCGTAGCAGGTGCTCCTTACCATTTATCGTCAAGGACTTTAACTGTCCGTCTTCCTCAACTTCTACTCTTTCCTGACCATTCTCCACAATTCTGTAAGAAATGATTCATTTAGAAACCGGTGTTCAACTGGAATGTAGAGTTTGCCTAGCACAGTTAGGGCCCTAGGCTCGTCCTTAGAAGTTTTTATAATATTCTTAAATACGAGTATTTATAGAACAGGCCCATGAAAATTAAGCTCAAAATTCAGCTTAAGAATTCTTTTTTAAGATTCCTGTCCTGTCAAAACTAAGTTTGGACTCTATAAACACTGTGAATCTGTCTGTTAACAATACATAAGATGTTACTAACACAAAGAATAAGGCTAGAGCTGAGGTGTGGCCAAGGGGCAGAGCACCTGGACCCTGGGTTCCAGCCCAACTCAACCATAGGGTTCTCCTACTCAGCCACTTTCCTTTTGCGACACTGCCAGGAAAGCTCATCTCATAGGACCACACACTGGCATGCCTCAAAGTAAACATTAAGCAAATATTGAAAGCAAAAGGCTTTAAAACTTTAGCTGATTTAAAAATTCAGCTCGCAGGGATGTGCAAAGCAAGCACATGAAACACTGTGCCATCAGACTCCCATAACTAAGAAAAAACTACATGTGATGTGCATGACTATAACCCATCACTAGGAAGACAGGAGCAGGATTAGAGGGTTCAAGGTCATTCGGGTCGACCAAGTCTCAAAAACTTTTAAGTGGAAAAATAATAAGGGCTGGAGGAAAAGCTCCGTTTGTAGGACGCTTGCCTACTGTGGGCAAGGTCCTGCATTTCAAGCCATAGCACAACAGTGGTGTGAAAACCACTAACCACAGTACTGCCATCATGAAAGGCAGAAGAATCAAGAAAGTCAAGATCTTGACTGAGCATTTAATGCCCTAGGGGCAGGGTAAGTGGCTCTCTGTGAATCTGAGGCCAGCCTGGCCTAGGTGAGTTCACTACCTCAAAAGCAAACAAATAAATTCATTGATAAATACCTCTTTGTAGTAATTTTTTTGCCATTAACTATCTTAGTAGAAGTTGATATTGATTTGAAGTTGCCCATTCCGCTACCGCCAAATGATGCTGAAGAGAAGGAAGTGATACCCCCATGCCCTAGTGAGCCGAATGGAGTGAATCCTATAGAGAAACAGAAAATACAGTTAAAGGCTGCATACTTCAAGTATTCATGCAAAAAATTACTAACTGCAAAACTTAGTAAGCTTCCAAGAGGGCTAGTGAGATGACTCAGTGGGTTAAGGTGCCAGCTGTCAGCCTGGTTTGCCTCCGACCCACACAGTAAGAGAACTGACTGCACTCTCCACGCATGCCACTCGCTCCCCAGCAAGTGCCCACGCATACACAAACACACGGAATTGAAACGCTTTTTTTTTTTTTTTTTTTGGTTTCAAGAAAAAGGCTTCTCTGTGTAGACCTGGCTGTCCTGGAACTCACTCTGTAGACCAGGCTGGCCTTGAACTGCCTCTTGAGTGTGCTACCCTCCTGAGTGTGCTGCCACAACCTGGCTTATCCCAAAAGCTGCTTCAAAGAGCAATATGCCAAGGTCTTAGTGTGATGGCACAAATTAATCCAACCAAGTGGGATGAAAAGGCAGGTGATTCCCCCTAAGCACAAGACCATCTTAGTCTATCTACAGATTGAGATTTGAGGTGGGAGACCCATGTCTGTCAACAGCATGGCCATCTCCAGAATCACTTCTGTAGAGCTATAGCTACTTTCTTTCAGTGGTCTCTCCTCCCAAAGTGCTTTGCTTCGGCTCACTGGTATTTCCAATTTGCCAAAGACTGCCCCTACTCTGGGGTATCTACTTAGTACCAAACAGTAGACGGGGCAGGGGTAAGAAGTATCTCTATGTTACAGACAGAGCACAACAGAAATGAGCCTACCTAGCTCATTTTCTTGCAATGAGATCACAGAACACAAACCTTGTGCTAAGGGCTGCTGGTGTTATCTCAAGTACAGAATGCTTGTCAGCATGCACAAGGTTCTAGATTGGATCCCCAGTACCCCAAGACTCCAATTCTTTGGCCAGGTATTATGGTTCATGCCTGTAATCCCAACACTTAAGGGGCTGAAGCAGGACGGTGACTACAGGTCTGAGGCCAAGGCTCTAGAGGTCAAGGCTCTATAGTGATCACCAGAACAGTTGGGCTAATGAGACTGTGTCTCAAAAGAAAAAGTTTTAGACTAACAAGTAATTCTTTGAAAAATCTGAACTATAAAATTTTTTAAATAATTTTAGAGGGCCTGGAAATACACTCAGCAGTTAAGAGGAGAGATATTGATGCTTTTCCAGGTTTGAGCCCCAGCAGCTTGCAACTGTCTCCAAGTACAGTTCTAAGGGATCCAAAGTCCTCTTCTGGCCTCAATGAGCACCAGGTATATACATGGTAAGAGGAGTACATGCAGACAAAACACCCATATACGTAAAATAAAACCTTTAAAATAATTTTAGAAACAGTATTAATTATTTGAGAAATCATACTCCTGCAGTATGTGCACACTGCTCTCAATCATACCACAATTACACTATGGGTTGTAAAAATCATTAATTTTTAAGGTAACGGAGCAGACCTATTTTCTGATATGAGGTTGTTTGTTTTTGTTAAAGACCTCAGTACGTTTGCTGTTTCTCAAACTATAACAACTCACATTCCTAGACATGTCTCAATCATTTAAGCTCTATTTAAGCTCTAATGCTGCCTAGGACTGGTGATACCCACAGGAAATGAGCGCTGGAAGTCTAATTGGCATTACTGAAGCCCACACCAAAATAAAGAAATTAAATCTCATTATTCTTGTTTACTTTACACAAAATATTATTATTACTAATGATTCTCAACCTTCATAATGCTGATACCCTTTAATACAGATACTCATGTTGTGGTGAACCCAACCATAAAATTATTTTCACTGCTACTTCCTAACTGTAATTTTGCTAGTTATTAATTGTAATGTAAGTAAGTATCTGTTTTCTGATGGTCTTAGGAGATCCCTATGAAACGTTGTTTGACACGCTCAAGGGGTCAAGAACAGCAGGTTGAGAACCACTCTAAGGGGCAACCAGAGGCATGATTTATCAGCTGATAAAAGCGTGCCATTAAAACCTGATGACCAGGGTTGGGGATTTAGCTCAGTGGAAGAGCGCGCTTGCCTAGCAAGTGCAAGGCCCTGGGTTTGGTCCTCAGCTCCGGGGAGGGGGGGGGG
>CABHPR010136190.1:0-29459 GCA_902168415.1 Peromyscus melanophrys
TCACTTCTCAGATGAGGACTGAGTGCTGCACTAAATAAAGGGTATAGATATAAGTATTTAGAAGAAAGTGTGATAGTATCTCTACTTAGTAAAATAATAGGAGACTCACTCCTAGGTTCATGGCCAGATATATTAGTCATGAGTTTTCTCCTGTGGAATAAGCCTTAAAGCCAAAAAGGAAAGAAAGAAGAAAGAAAGAAAGAAAGAAAGAAAGAAAGAAAGAAAGAAAGAAAGAAAGAAAGAAAGAAAGAAAAATAGGAAAGAAGGAAGGAAGGAAGGAAGGAAGGAAGGAAGGAAGGAAGGAAGGAAGGAAGAAAGAGAGCAGTTGGTTACATCCATAACATTTGTACCATTATTATAGTCATAGGCATATCTTGCTAGACCAATTTTGTGGTTTGTAGGATTTGCAGATTTATAAGACTGGTCATGACTTTTCTCCTCCAGTAGCCTGAAGAGCATCTTCAAGTACAATCAAAGCTAGCAAGCAAGAGGTAGCTTCCAATCAGTACTATCTTCATTCCTCTAAGTCCTGTGGCTAAAATGTGGTGTCCTCAGCAACAGTGGTCTTATCATCAAGTTCTTATAGACAGGGAAGAGCAATGCCAATAGCCTCCATTGTTTCAAGGGTTCCTAGGACCACCCACACGACTAATAACTCGAAGGGATGTACCTCATACCTGTATATTGCCACTTTGAACCTCAGTAATGACCCAGATCTCACTAAGTAACCCAAGCAAGCCTTGGAATTGAGGCAATTCTTCATCAGCCTTTCAATGCTGGAATTGCAGACCATGGTCTTAGCTTTGCTTGTCATTCTTACTGCATAGTTCTCAGTATTATTGATGTTTGCTCACAACAGCCCACTGCCTTCAGCTTTTTCTCTTATTTTGTGTTTTATTGATTTTGGCTTTTAAAAATCTCATGTTCCTTATACTTACATTAGTAGAAAGTTATCTTTTTAGGGTAGAATTGACATCACTGATTTTGATTATTTCTTTTCTGCTGGTAAATATAAGCATTTAAATGACAAAACTCCCTCTAAGGATTGCTCTTAGCTGACTCATAAGTTTATGAATGCATTATTTGATTATATATCATTTCAAATCTTTGTTCATTTCCCTAGAGTGTTTTGGCTTAATACTTGGACTTACAAATATCTTTAATTTCCACAGGTTTATATATTTTCCAGATCTTGCATTGGTATTGATGATGCATTAAATTTCACTTATATAACATTTAGAGGACATATTCTTTAAGATTTCTTTTTTTATTAAGTCTATTTTTAGATCAGTATGAGATCTAACATGAACATTCCCTCTGTCTTTATGTGGACTACAATTGTAAAATATAGTGTCTAAATGTTAATTAGGTCATCTGTGGTGTTATGAAGATCTTCTACATCCTTACTGAGTTTGAATATATTTATTATACAGTTATCAATGTTTCTCCCTTTTTTATTCTGGTTTTAGTTTTCATATATTCTGATGGTAATACACCTTATCTTAATGTGTATTCTTAATGCAGGTATTGTTGCTTTAATAGTACTTATATGTTATGCATGTATTTTCATACTGTTGCTTTCAACTTTTATGCTTTTATATTCACAATACATACCATATGATTAGTGTCCAGTTGGGACTTGTATTTTTATACAGTTTGAAAAATCTCTGCCTCTTAATTATCATTTTGATTCATTTCATGTATTGTGGTGATTATTTTGTTGGATTTAAACCAATCATTTTGCTATTTTTGTATACTTTGTTTTCTGTTCCTCTGCTACTCCTTTCCTACCATTGTTTTATTTAAATGTTCGTATGTATTTCAATTCCTTTGTCGATTTTTTTAATGTATACCTTTGCATTTTTTAGTCTTTAATCAAAAGACTACACAATATATGGCTAAACAGCCTGTCTTGACTTCATATAATACCCCATATACTGCATATTGCATTTGTGTGATATAATTTCATACATATTACATTTGCACTTATTATAATTTTAGCTTTAAACATAGTGTGTAGTTTTTTCATTAAACACACACACAGAGAGAGAGAGAGAGAGAGAGAGAGAGAGAGAGAGAGAGAGAGAGAGAGAGAGAGGACACACACACACACACACACACACACACACACACACTCGCCTGCCACCTATTTATCATGTCTAGTATTCTTCCTATTACTCTGAGCTTCTATGTGGTTTTATTTTCCTCTTAGCTTTCAACTTTACCTATGGTATAGACTCTGTCAGTACATTCTCTCAGGCTTTGTGTATATAATTTTTGGTAATTTTTTTCTTTTGAATGAAATTTTTTAATGCCTATCAAACTGGGCATTGATTTTTCTTCCTTCCAGGGCTGAATTTCAATATATTATTTCATTGTCTACTGGCTCCATTATGTTGTGGAATCATCTGCTCTTCATATTATTGTAATATATACATATATATATATACATATACATATATGTGTGTGTGTATACATATGTGTGAGTGTGTGAGTGTGTGTGTGTGTGTATACAGTCATGTTTCCTTTTGTTAGTCTTGAATATATTTCTCTTTTAGCTTTGATATGCCTATTTCCTTTGTAGTTTGTCAACTTAGAGGGTTGAAGTGACCTCATCAGACATTTACATTTACACATTCCAACAAGTTAGGGATTATTTAGTCAATTATATCTTTAAGTATATTTCCATAACATCATTCTACTCCTTTTCCTTCTAAGCCTTCAGTTACATGTAAGTTAGACTTCTGATAATGACCCAGCAACTACAGAGGTTCTGCTTATTTTTATTTTCATTCTTTCTTTGTTGTATTATGTGATATCTACTGATTCATCTTCAAATTTAGTGACTCTTCTGTGTTTGTTAATTCAAATACAGGGGTTATTCATTTCAGTCATTATGTTGCTACATTTAGGCTCACAATTGGCTCCATTTAGACTAGAAAAATGTTATGTTACCAGCTAAAGATAAATGAACATTCTTAGGTTGAGAGATTAGGGTATTAGAAGAGTTTAACGGGACTCATTTGTAGTATTGTTCAGAAAAACCAAGAAGAAATGTGATTATTTGAGCTTCTTATAGGAAAAAATTATAGAAATAGAAGCAATAACTCTACCACTTTGATTATACTTCATAAATTTTGGGTGTGAATATTAATGTTTGAAGTTTACTATTACTGTTTAATTTTAACTTTATTGATTCTTGATTATCTGGTGTTGTACCTTTTGTGCCTTGAAATAAAAATTGTGAGCATCAAGGAACTTTTAAAAATTTGAACATGGTATATAATTCTAAACAATAAAATCAAAATCTAAGTTCTTTAACCAACTCATATCTTCTTTAATAGCTTTAATTCTGCAGACAAAGAAAGTTTTATACAATGTTGCTATATTTTATAATAGTATGAAGTGTCATGTCTTCATATTGAAGACATGAAATGTTTTTTAAATATATTCAGTGAATAATGAAAGCACGGAGGTGAATGGTCTGGATGTCCAGGCGTCCAGCAAATGTTAGCAAGTCTAAGTCAGATTGGGTATATATATAGAACTAGGATTTTTAAATAATTGTATTTTGTATCTACTTGGCCTCATGATAAAAGTCTGTAACCATGCTATTTAGCTCCTACACCCTTAGCTTTTCATACCAGAAAACAAAATCATAAGGTAACTGGTGGAGAGGCTTGGAGCCTCTCATCTGTCTGTTGCTGTTAGGTTAAGTGTAGCCCTTCAAAGGTTCTTGTGTGACTTGTCAGCTACCCCATGCTTATCTCATCTTATCCACCTGAGAATCTTGTAATCTAATGCATATGAATAATTTCTATTCCAGTGGACATGGCCTGATGAACCTTAACAAGCTTAAAGAAGGGATGTGTTAAATACTAGTTGGAAATTCTCATACCACCCTTAGCTATGATATTAGAATTAAAAGGCAGCATTCTTTTGAAAGTTTGATTCAGTGAGACAACTGACAAAAGGGATAAGCCAAAGCACAGGTGGGCAGGTGACTGTGCATGTATAAACGGGCATGAGTAGGCTCCTTTTTTTATAGAGACAATTGTCATAGTAGCTTTTGCATGCGAAGCAGTGATGTCTTCGTCATTCATTCTAATTGGTGCCACTCTGCAACCTAGAAATACAAGTGCATTGACTACAGGTTCCTCCAGGGTGGTTCAGACATTTCTTTGTCTTAAAAATGCACGGACAACTTGGTCCTGACCTGATGAGTGTCCAACACAGTGCTGTTTCATGAATGGAATAAGAAGGAGAGACGTCCGGGACATCTTGGAGCACATGATGACTGCTTCTTACAGGGTTGCTCCTTCACATTCTGATAGTGTCTACAGTGACTTGCAATACCAGAAGGGTGGCTGGTCAAGACAGAAGTTGGTACAAACCTTTAGAATCATATTTCTGTGGTCCTTGTGTGCAGAGGCCGGAGAACTTGACCCCATGCCCCTGCCCTGGCCTTGTGTAAAGGCTTGTTTTACGAAATCCGACTTGCTGTCTACTAGGTAATTGCCTGCATATCCATGTTTTAAAGTTTCAGTTCTATCTTCCTATAAGATTTCTAGGACATTCAAACAACTTAGTATTTATGATGGTAAATTTATATAGCGCCTGTGTATAAGCCCCGGTGACATTCAAATGCTGCTGTAGAGTGAACAAACCAATTTCTGTTCTTAATGACATTAAATCTGTCTCTCATATTCATAGCCAGAATTGATTTCATTATTCTGAAGTTTTACAAAACACGCATACACTTGTGACAAACTCTTGTGACTTAGTGAATTTTACTGATGATATAAATGAGGAAATATTAGACAAAGAAAAAGAAAACCAATCTTTAAAAATAAATGGAGTTGGAAATTTTTTCTAATTCATTCCTTACTTGGGAAGTTGAAGCTAGGGCTTTGAAGTCAGTCTGGACAACATACCAGACTATCTTAAAAAATAAGAAAGAGAGAACTAAAGAAGCAAAGGAAGAAGAAAGGAAAAGAAGGAAGGAAAGAGTGAGAAAAGAAAAAAGAAAAATTCCTGCCTTCAGGAGAACTCCTCAAGATATACATAGTCTCTCGGCACCACTGCCCTCATACTGAGTTATAGGCAGAGTTTTCCTGTCCCGAGGGCTGCTTCCAAATTACCACATAGATGCTTATATTAATTGTAAATGCTTGGCCAATAGCTCAGGCTTATAACTAACTAGCTCTTATATTTTAAGTTATCCCATGTTCCTTATTTACACTCTGCCACATGGCATTACCTTTATTAGCATGACACACTCATCTCCTGCTCCCTCTGTGTGTGGCTGGTGACTCCTCTGACTCTGTCCTTCTTCTTCCTATCATTCTCCTAGTCTGGCTCTTGAGCTCAATCTCTTTCTGCCAAGCTTTTGGCCAATCAGCATTTAATTAGCCAATGAGAGTAGTACATATTCATAGTATACAAAAAGATTGTTCCACAGTACTGAATACCCTCCCATCTTGTGGTTTGCTTCCAACACACAAACTGCATTAGCCCTTGAATTTAGAGCTGGTGCATCCTAGGTAAATCTTATGTCTCCAACTAAATCCTCACAATTACATTTAAAACTCTCCATATTCATGATGCCACTAATGCTTCAGTTTTAGAATCCATATAACTTTATGGTATCCTGCACCATGCTTTCTTTTAAGGTAGCCCGGAGAACACACAACCCTGTTGACATGGTTCCTTACTGCTCCAGGCTGCAGAATGTGATAGGCTAGTAGGCTGAGCAGTTCTGTAAAGTTTAAACTCTCATTTGGACTGTAGCTTAGCTGTATATCCTAAATCCTGATCCAGAATTTAAGCTGGCTCATGACAAAATATCAAAATACCTTGTTAATGAAGGGCACTTGAATACCTGCTGGACTGGTATCTCATGGAACATTAATAATTGGTGAAAGGTATTTATTTATAGGAATGTCAGTACTAAAATAAAAAATCAAACAACAACAAAACCCACAACCTACCTTCCTTCCTATTAGGATGTTGGAAGCCACTCATTGTTAAAGAAACTTCTTGTTAAACTGATAGGTTTTGAGCCAACTTCACCTTTGTCTGCCAATGACAGGTAAGACTTACCAGAGCATGTATGTTGCACAGTTAACAGGGAAGGTGGTGTTGCCTGTTTGCAGGCCCAGGCTCACGCACTAGCAAACTTTCCCTATTGGTCATCACTGTTCCCTGGATGCGTCATTGTTATCACATGGATTTACATGACATGCTTAAGTCTGTATCAGTTTAGAAAGTGTCAAGTTCAATCAGAATCTTTATCACCTTTTACTTTTGTGATACAGAGAGATATTCCCCTTTGTGTTACTTTTCTACAAATAATCTCACTCTTCTGCTACCAATAAGTGTGTGTAGAAGGGTGGTACATTCTCTCATCTCACCTCCCCTCTTTCATTTGGCTTCACATCCCTCCTCCATGCTGTTTCTCCTGGCTTCAGGCAATTAGCACCACCTTAGGTGTCTTAGATGAGCCCAAGTGCCCTTTATTGCTTTTGGTAGTCTACTCCTTGCTGGACCTTCTTTTATACTCTTCCTTCTAAGATTATTACATTTTCTGTTCTGCAACAAAATACCTGGTGCTGGATACTTTATTTAAAAAACAGGGCATATTGAGCTCACATTGTAGAGGCCCAAATACATGGTGTTGGCCTCTGTAAGCCCTTTAGGAAGGGTCTTCTAGCTGCATCATGGAATGTGGATGCCATCATGATGCAAATACATATAAGAGTCAGAGATCACTGGGCGAAACAGGAAACCAGAGAGACTCAGGGGCCAGGTTTGTTTTTGCTGTAACAACATGCTGCTGTGGAAATTCACCAAGGTCCCTTGAGGATTCACATTACTCTCTTCTGAGAATAGTGTTCCCAGTGACCTGTCTTGTATTAGGTGCCCCCTTTAAAGTTTCTACCACCTCAGATGGAGAATCAAGCTTCCATCCCAGGAACACCATCACGAAACTCATAGTGTTTTTCAAGAAAAGATATAATAAATATTAACCATCTTTTTGTGGGAAACAGACTGTCTAGCCTAGCATTTTCTGCAGAATTTGCTGCAATGATGCCAATGTTTTGTATATAACTACCCAGTACGCTAGCTTCTGGGTGTGTGTGTGGGGGGGATTGTATGCTTGAAGCTACATTTTAAATTCTGTTTAATTTTAGTATAGTTTAAACTGCCATATGTGCTTAGTGGCTAGCACATTGACTAGCAGAACAATTGCCAAATAATTCATAGCATCAGAAAGGTGCTGAAGCAAATGGACTCATCATTCAAAATGCCTTTTTTCTCTTCTGAGCCAGTGGTACTTAGAAGTGATACAATGACACTTTGATAGATATTAAAATTATCACAAAGATGAGGAAGAATAAATATCTACCTAAAGTATTTATAAACAACAAGAAACCAATCTCTATTCTCTACTGAGTAATAGATCTGATTTATAGATCTATTATCTATTACTTTCATGAGCATTCTGGGTAGGTACTGTGTCATTTTTCACTTCATATGAGAAGAGAAACTATAACACATCAATTAAAATAAAACAAACACATTGTATGCATGTACAGAGTTCTCAGACAGTAAAACAAGTATACAATGAAGAAAACTAAAAATAAAAAAAAAAACCAAGTTCACACAGATGGTAAGTAACAGAACCAATGCTTGAACCTAAGTAGGATTCACCATGCTTTTTTATCAAGAAATGCCTCCTACATGACCATCTGGCTTACTGCACTTATTTCTGTAGATGTCACCAGGAAATAGATCAGAGGTCAGGAATTGTTCCCTGGCACCAATTGCCTGGTTTGAGTCCTGCCTCTACTACTTGCCATCTGTATAAACTTGAGTATATTATCTCATATTTCTGAAGCTCAATTTTCTCAGTTTAGTAGGGATAAGGTACCCACCTCATGTTGTTAAGAGGGTTAAATAAGTGAACAATGCCTGCTACATTTTGAACCATATAAATGTATCATAATCATTATTTTTAATTTCAAGGAGACTAACATTTATGTTGGGATGCTGACATGATATGGTGTTATTAGATAAAATAAAAATGTGCTTGGAATTTTTTTTCTAGAGTAATAATTCTCATTTTCAGGAATAAGCCCTGCTCAGTCACTTTGGACTCCCCCTCACTGAGATTACAAAGTTTCAGAGCTCACATGCCCTGCCAGTTCCTCATATCTTTGCTTTTCATGTTGCTTTGAGAGATGTCGCCTTTGGTGTCTTTGATTGCTTGTGAATGCTGAGCGGTGACAAGTACCAACACAGCTGGAGAGAGCTGTAAGATTTGCTGTTCTGTTTTCCAGCTGGGAATTATTGCCATGGATACCAGTATCAGAGGGGGATTGGGGAGTGCTCTGTACTTGCCTCCTGAGTCCCTGACATCTGTTTCTGGCAAGGGTAATAATGAGTGTGCTGCTAGCTTCCTATCAAAGGGGACACTGATCCATGCCTGCTTCCCCGCAGATGGCCTCTGCCCAAGATGCCCGGTTCGGCCAGAAAGATTCCTCTTCTGACCAGAACTTCGACTACATGTTCAAGTTGCTGATCATTGGCAATAGCAGCGTGGGGAAAACATCTTTCCTGTTCCGCTATGCAGATGACTCCTTTACATCTGCATTCGTCAGCACGGTTGGCATCGATTTCAAAGTCAAAACTGTATTCAAAAATGAAAAGAGAATCAAGCTTCAGATTTGGGTAAGTGACTTTGAACTGACACCATCCTTCATCCTGGGGTTGTTGGATGGACAAGTATGCAAGTGAAAAACACTGTGCTTCGTTCCTTCCCCATAGGGTCCTCGAAGGCTGGTTTCTAGACTTTTTGCTGTAGAACATTGTGTTTTAGAGTGTGCAGTGATGCTTTTGATGATATGGAGAATGACTTGTACCTCACAGTCATTTGATGCTATTCAGTAACCCTTAGAAGAGAAAAAAATCCAAGCTCTTGATGTTGGCAGTGGGGGATGCTCAATGGGAGTCTGGTTCTGCCTTGATCTGCATGAACTTGAGCAAGTCTGTGACTCCTTTTGTGGTTGTTTTTATAATATATACTTACACAGGCAATACATATATAACTGGCTTTTCAGGGCACAGGGGTCAGTCTGTTTTGTGCGCTATAAAAGAGAAGATAATAGAAGGTAGGGGAAAGTGGGGCTGCTTCCTTTATGACGTCCAGGGCCTAACTTTGATGTGTCAGCTCTAAATACTATGTTTGTATACCCAAATGAAAGAAAGCACAAGAAACAAAGTGTTTAATAGGAAGTTCCCCACAAAATTATGAAATCAGTTGGCTAGCTTCCTGCCCTCTCAATGCATGAATATCAGAGGTTTCCTAACTACATTGTTGGTGTAGATTTATAAAACCAAGGAGTAAGAAACAAAAAAATATGTATGTGATGAATAGACCCCAGATGATGTAAGTGGTGAAGTAACTAAGACACCAGGTTATGTCAGAGAGATCATGTAGTACATCTTACAAACATCACAGTGTACTCATAGATGGATACACGCCCCCCCCCCCAATAAAACAGTCACATGGAAGCTTTTAACCATTCTTCCCCTTAGTCATGACGCTAGTCAATTTGGATCCCTTTCTACCATTCAAATTGATTGAAGCAATAGATAAGGATTTCCCAGGAGATGTTTTCTGCTTCCTGTGGAGACAGTACCATTTGGTACTGGTACAGGGCTGATCTACAGGGCTGATGCTTCTTCAGTTAAATATGGAAAGCTAAAGAGAGACAAATCCCAGACTATGGCATTTAGACTGTTTTAAAAAATAGAACAACTCGTATTAAAATGTTTATATAAACTGCATGACCTTTAACCATCTTAAAGGTCTTAGAGATAAAATTTAAACGTGTGAGTATATATATATATATATACACATATATATATATATATATATATATATATATATAGGCGGCTGTCTAACAATGGATTATGACTGTTTCACTTATGCTAACTCTGGAATCTTCTAGGTCTGACTAGAACTCACACAGAAGCTCAACAGTTCAGCTCCAAGTTTAGCATCTCCAATACTCGACCATTTTCTGAAGTCACTTTCTTGTACAGTGTGTGTGTGTGTGTGTGTGTGTGTGTGTGTGTGTGTGTGTGTGTACTTGCCTAGGAACTTGTCACTGTTGATGTGTTACCAGTCACACCCCCTCAGTGCATGCAGACAGAAAGATGGGGTTCATTTCTTCTCATTCAGGGCCTCTTTCATTCTCTTCCTATTTAGCTTCAGGTAATAACAGTCATATTCACAGTCATAAATGTCATATTCAAGTTTAAGAATGCTCCCTTCACTTTCAGTGGCTTTGATAAGTTGAAAAATAAATTAATCTGGTAACCACGTATCTCTTAACTTCATATTAGTAAACTTCCTGCTCATCAGGCAAAGAGCTCCAACTCTCTTTCTCTTCTTTGTCTCTAAGAGATATTTTAAAAAGGATCCTTGTAGCATTATCTTATACTTATGAAGATATCTTCCTTAAAATGGTGCTGCTTCCTGGCCAGAGAAAATTTGTTCTCTGTTCTTGGGCACTAAGGGTTGGCTCCTTCTGTCTTCTCTCACTTCTAGGTGATGCTGCACCACATGGAGCCAGACAGAGCGCAGCTCTGATTCTGCGGCTCCTCCTGCTCTCTGGCCTCCTCAAGAGTCCCATTTTTTTTAAGCTCTGTGTAGCCTCTGATAGTATTTGTCTCAGATTCATCCAAGATTTGTCAAAATGCAATACTTTTTGTGAAGCTGCCATGTGTCTTCACTGGCAGCCCAACCTCATACCTCATTTCAGGACTCCATTGCCTAGTTCTAGGGACACCCCCCCCCCCCAAAAAAAAAGTCACATGGAAGCTTTTAACCATTTCTTCCCCTATGTCATGACGCTAGTTTAATCATTTATGTTTTAACAATTAAAACATAATCTTGTTGGCTATGAGGAACATGCCTGTAATCTTAGCACTTACGAGGATAAGGCAGTAAGACTGTGAATTTGAGGTCAACTCTTAAACTACATAGTAATACCATGCATCCCTTTAAAAAAAATCACAAAAGCCATAACTCCCAAATCTCTCCAAGCCAATCAAATGACAAAAGCACCACCCCATTTCTCTGAGTTTGGCTCTACTGGGGGCTCTTAATACACGTACGGTTTTAGGGTTGTGAAAACGAGTTTTACACTGCTGTGGAGCGTATGGTATACTGCATAGTAAACAATCTGAAAAAAATACTGTAGAAAGATTTTGTGTTTACTCAATGTGCACTACAGTTACAGAGTTTAAGACATGGAGCAATTAGACACTCCGGTAAGCAAACACTGTGTGGGGTAAATATGATAAATGACTAGCAGTTGTTGGATAAGCATTGTCCATGTCTTGTCTCTTTATTCTCCCGATGATCCTACTTTGTGTTTATTATCTTCCATGAGGGGTCTGAAAATGACACATGCCAAATAGCCACCTCAAGGTCACACATGGCGAGTGGCTGAGGGGATTTTCAGGATTGGTCTGCTAGATTCTATTGTTACACTTGTTGACCCTCACTGCTATGGTAGACTTTTGTGACCATGACAGGGATAATCTTGGACCATGTTTCCTGGTATACTGAAGATATTTTTTGGAAGAGTTTGATTATCCTGTTGGATTGAGGTTTGGGAAAGAAAGTATAATAAGGAGAAACATGGTCTACATTTAAATGTAGGTATTCATGTGATAACTTCAGAGTCTCCTGTTTTATGCTCTAAGTGCAATGGAAAATGTTTCATTATGTGTAGCTGTTACTGCTTAGCAACACTGAAAATTTACTCAGGACTATATTTAACACTGATGGTTTGACATATCTTGGTGGTTTAAAAACCAATTTACTGCTCTTCACAGCCTATTTGTATGCCCTTATGTTAATGTATAATTAATTTGCTCAGACATCAAAAAAATCCATATCATCTCACCCTATTACATATTTCAAGTAAAAGAAATGAAGCAGTTTCACAGTCTGAAAGCCACTGAGGCTCAGTCCACTGCCCTACACCCTTTACCAAGACAGGCTGAAGACACTGTGATGCTGTGAGGTACTGGAAAATACCCTGGGGTGCTCAGATACTGGGGTGGCCATCCAGAGCTGTAGACAGTACACACTGGACAAGGACATCAGCCAGGTCAACAGAGGCTTCTCTCCTGCCAGACCTTTATGAGTGTTAAATTTCCTGTAAAGATACCTAGTTAGGAAACAAGATCTAGAGAAGTTAAGCAATTATAATTCATGCCAGAGCAGAACCTTATGACATCCTTTGGCACTTGGGTTGGTCTGATTTTTACTATACTAAATTCACATTCAAGATAAGGGTTAAACTCTGACAACACTGATCAACTTCATATCTGATTATCAGTGAAATATACTAGACACAGACAAATCAAATAAGGCTGGATTTCAGGTAGTATTTCTTCTGCATCAAGAGGGTGGAGCCTCCACCGGAAGAGGCAGAGGAAAGACTCCTGCTCTTTCATTTTGGTGGTTTGCTTTCTCTTTTCATACTGTGTGGGATTTTTCTCACTACACAACTGCTTGTTGGATTTTCAGTGGCTGACCATTCAAATAAAGCTATGCAGCAGCTATGAGAAACATGGGCGACACTTCTTGGACATTATATATCTCTATGGAGCTTCCTTACCACTTTGAATATACTTGTCTAAAGACACGTCACCCTTCAGTTGTATTTACTTACAAATTTTGAATTCTATTAGCATATTTATAAATCTTAATCACATTAATCTTTCTTACTGAAGTTTCATTTCCTTATTCTTTTTATGAGTCTCAAGTTAAAAAAAATAATTCAACATTTCAGAGATTACAAATGTTTAAGTTGGCTTTCTCTCTTTTTAACATGTTTAATGCTATTGGGAATAAACTAGGGATAGATTTATGGTATTTTGGTTTGACTATGATAAAAGCTATCTGGGATAAACATTTTCCCAAGGGAAAGATGAAAAACAGTGCAGTGCCCATAACCTAGAAGAACATAACCTATGTTTATTTTCAGGGTCTAGACATAAGAAAGTAGAAATTTAGAACATTGTGTGTAAGCTGAAGAGTTCTGGCAGGTATTAAAATTTGACTATTGAGGTACCTACACACCAGAGTGGGGTCTTGTGAAAAATCTACAGTCCTGTTTAATTCTCTCTAGTTGCTCAATTCCAAAATTCACAATTGACTCCAATGGAAGGCTAACTGTCCAGCTTATGGTTTTCATATATGAAGGGGCATGTTAGGAGAGGGGGTTACTATTGCCTTCTGCTGTTCTGAGCAACAAAAAAAGATTCTAGTTCATAAGTTACTTTATACACTAGTAACTGTACTCAACTCTATGGAGGAGATGGTGCAGGCCTATCAAGAAAATGATGGTGGTCCTCCTTATCACTGGAGGTCAGGGAAAGGAACATTTTGAAACATGCTTTACTATTTAAGTGTGACAAGGTCATCAGAGAAAAAGATGACTCTGCTGCAGGTGAAGAGATAGTTTGTTGTACTCAATGATCACAAGACAATGACACTCGGTTGCTGGGTGAGAGGGAGAATCTGTTGCATCCAGAGAATTAAGAACCACAATTATGGTCATGAGGAGGAAGTCACAATGGGGAGCTGTGGGAAAGAGCCTCCCTCAAGATCTCTGCAGAAAAGAATGGGAAAGGAAGTTTAATAACTTTTTGATTGTATTGTTTGGATCTTTTTGGCAATCTCTGAGGTATTGGGTCTAGCTCTAATGGTCTGGCTGTCAGGGTACATGAACAGAGGCCAAGAGTATGAGAGACACATGAAGGCAGTGGGTGCAAGGTGAGCTCTGGACCAGTTGGTTTGTAGTTTTAAAGCATTCTTCAATAAGTTATTGGCTCTAGTGTTCATTGATCTAGAGAAAAGCAGTCCCCTCTATGCTGTGGAATAATCCTCTTGTACACTGTAAAGATTTGTCACTCAAATGGGTTTAATAAAATGCTGACTAGCCAGTAGCTAGACAGGAAATATAGGCCAGGCCACCAAGCTAAGAATGCTGGGAAGAGGAAGGGTGGAGTCAGGAGTCGCCAGCCAGATGCAGAGGAAGCAAGATGAGAATGATGTACTGAGAAAAGGTACCAAGACAAGTGGTTGAACACAGATAAGAATTATGGGTTAATTTAAGTGTAAGAGCTAGTTAGTTATAAGCCTGAGCTACCAGCCGAGCATTGTAAGTAATATTAAGCCTCTGAGTCAATTATTTGGGAAGCAGCTCCTGGATATTCGGGAGTTGCTAGTGGGACAGAAACTTCTGCCTCCACCTCTGAGATGAGTGAGGCCTCAGAATGAAAGGGAAATGAATAAAATAGGAGGGTAACACAGAGGAAGAGTTCCAGTCTGACAGAGGCTGGCATTCTAAATACTCTCATGCAGGCTCCATGTATTTATGGGTCTCAGTATTTGTGGACCTGGAAAACTGGGTCAGGGAAAGATATTGCACATTGTTGACCAAACCCTTATTAATATTCAGTTGTACTAATAGTATCATTTATACTATTTTTTAGCCTAGTACTGAGCTATAAATTAAAACATACACGCACACACACACACACACACACACACACACACACAGTAGAATTACTTAATAACACAGGCTTTTGTTTTTTATTTTTGTCTTAGACTGGAACTCCCTATGTAGCCTCAGTGGACCTTAAACTCCTAATAATAATGCCTCAGTCTCCCAAGTACTGTGATTACAGGTGTTTGTTATGATGGTCACTCCAGGTTTTCAGTTTTTGATACAACACAGTGAAAGAAGGTGGCAAAATAGTCCTGCTTCATAGATAAGGGTAAACAAAACCAGAAAGATAATATCATTTGCCCAAGGATGACAAGATATGCCAGCATCCATCTTTTAAATACATTCAAAGCCCATGTATTTGACCACACAGGATAAATAAGGTTTGGGGGCAGGGCAAGATCTATTGACACCTTAGAACACCAAATGTTAGATTGTGCATATCTTAATCCCCAGTGACTACTTTTCTGCACTATATAATTGCTCATTATCTTTCTTCCGTGTTCTAAGAAATGTATAGTTCTAGGGGGTGAGGAGATCAGTTGTTTAGCTTGGAATTTCCTACCTGCCAGCAGGAGCACTTGGTACATTACCTGTTTTGTGTTTAAAACAGATATGTACAGCAGAAGGGAGTGGAACACCTTCAACTAGCTCCTTTCCTTCGAATTTCTGGAATGCCTGCTGCCACTGCCGGGGAGCACACATGTAGTCAGGGGTGTGTGTAGGGAAGAATCACTGCTCAACAAGGGGAGTGAAGGCCTGGGCAACAATAGCCAGGCCTCTGGAATTGCATTCAGTACTCTTTTATCCCAGTCTTTCTGCTCATTGACTTGAGGCTGGTCTTTGAGTCTTCTAGTCTTTTAAGGAGTCATCATGCTCTGCCCAGACAAGCTCCTTAGGAGAATCACCAGAGCCAGTGACAGCTGCCAGGGCTGTCCTTGCTGTTGCCATGTGTATGCTCTTTTCTCCATCACATTTCCTTTAACTTAGCACTTGCTTTCCCTGAGAGATTGAGAAAGGCCAGCTTTCATTTTTCTCCCGAGAGGAAGCTGCTGCTGTATGTGAAATGTTAAGATGCCTGAAACCATTCACTCTGCTGGCGGCTGAAAGCAACATCCCTGTGTTCTACTGTGTTTAAACCAATTTCCAGCACTGACAAGATACAGAAGGTGGCAAAGACTTTGTCCTGCCTTCATCAGGCCTGCCTGCTACAAGAGAAGACTGGGAACATCTGAGGTAGAAAGGGTTACCTGGTGGGATCAGTAACTGTTTTCGGCAAATGGACGTCAAGTGGCCCAATGGCAGGGGCAGAGATTCTGGAATACAGTGACCCAGGTTTTAAATTCTGCTTAATTCTCAGCTGCTGGGCAACTTCAAGTCCTGAGTTCTCTTTGTCTCCATTTCATTTCATTGTGGAATGGTGTGAAATAACACATAGCCCTTAGGTGCCAAATATCTGATACCATAAATATTTGTGTATATATATATATATATACACACACACACATATACATATATACATATACATATATATATATATGTATACATACTCAATAGACGTCGGTTTGCTTCTTTTCTAAAAATGGTATACCTCCATTAAATCTTTTGTACTTGATTTAGTAATTCCATGGCAGCAAATGCTTTTTGAGTGCCTACTGTGTGTCACAGCAGGTTCTGAGAATACAGTAGTGAAGGTACACAGGAGCTATGAGGGGCCCAACCATCTGGCTGATGGTTGAGAAGAACAGGTAATATGCCTGACCTAGTCTTGGAGATACTGAGAACCTTCACTGTGGTTATCCACACCTGAGATGAGAACTGAGAAATGAAACAAAAAGGAATTACCTGCTCGTTCATTAATTCAGTAGCATTTATTCTGTGTTTAAATGCATTTAAAATAAGCACTTGTGAAGGAACTTGGAATTGAAGCTGAATACACAAAAATATCAATTATGGTAAATGCTAATGGGGAATTGGAGCACTGTGATAATTGAAAAACACAGTGGGGGGTAGAGCTCTTAGGTAATTTCACATGAGATGGAGAGTTTATGTAAAAAGATTCCTAAGCTGAGGCCTGTAGGTATTTAGAGCAGGGATGAACTTTCTGCGTGAAAGGAGAGACACATTTTTGTTTTATTTTTCTGCCATAGCTGCGCTTAGCACATTCATGTCTGCTTTCTGTTTATCAAATCCTGGCATCCTTTTATTTTGCCCTCCAGCTGAGGGTGGATTCAGAAGATGGAAATCTGAGGCTTTGGCAATTTGCTGGCCTTAACTGAGAAAGAAATACACATCTCCATTTTGAATAAGTTCAGAAAGCAGATGGCCATGTGAACACATTGCTGGGAACACTTGGAAGGGATCTTGTATCAGGATTTTTTTTTGGGGGGGGTCCACCAACCAGTTCCCAAATCATGACACAGAAACTTAGTATTAGTTTTGAATAGTCAGCTTTAGCTTAGTTAGCTCTTTTCTTGTTAGCTCTTATGACTTAACTTGTTTCTCTTCATCTATGCTTTGCCTTGGGACTTTTTACCTTTTATTTCTGTATCTCCTGCTTTTGTTGCTTCTTCTGTGTTTGACTGACTGGCAGCTGCTTGGCTGACTGACCCTGGCATCTCTCTCTCTTTCTCTCTTGTTCTCTCCTCCTTCTTCTCTCATTCCCGGAGTTCTCCTCCTATTTATTTTCTCTGCCTATCAGCCCCACCTATCCTTTCTCTTAGCCTAGCTATTAGCCATTCAGTCCTTTATTAGACCAATCAGGTACTTTAGGCAGGCAGGGTGAAACAGCAACACATCTTTTCATAATTAAACAAATGCAGCAGAAACAAATGTAACACACCTTTACACAGTTAAAGTAATATTCTACAACATAAATGTAACACATCTTTACATACTTAAATATTCCACAACAGGATCAAAAGCCTAATCTTCAGTTATTTTCATGGAAGCTTACCTCTGCTTCTGTAGAAACCTTTTCTGCCTGGCTATGGGGACTGAAGAACATATGTGAGTGGCAAGAAGCAGTTAAGACTGTGCAAGATGCATATAGAGAGGGACATGTAGGCAAAAGGGTCAAAACAAGAGCATTGAGGCAGGAGTCTAGACTCTAGGCCTCCATGTAGCTTAACCTCTCTAGGCATTAGTTATCCAATATGTAAAATGAAGGGAATGATTTAATGGAAAATAAAAAGAAAACATAAATAAAAATAATAACTGGCATTCAATGGTCTCTTAGATGCTAGCTGGAGTTGTATGTGGTAAGTGACCCAATCCTCACAAAAGTCTGTTGTGGGGGCCCACAGAGACTCCATGGCGTAGCCTATTGCATCTTGATTTAATCAGAGAATTCTAGCTTGTTTTGCCCTTCAAGGATGAATAACAGGATGTTTTGTCAAAGGCTTGGTTACCAGATGTCTTGAGAATTAAGAAGGTGTTTACACTTGTTTGTACTTTGAACTGTGATGTCATTGAGGGGGGAGATCTTTTGCCTCCCTTGCTTTGGGTATAAAAAGGCCCTGAGAAATAAACTAAGGGCAACTGTGGTATTGACCCAGGGCCCTCTTGATGCTATTCTGTGTCTCTGTCTTCTTCTTTTACGTCTACATCTCTATTTTTAATATCTATTGTTTCTTAATCCTCACTCCTCCATTCAACACTGTTTGAGAGTTGGGTGGGACCTGGCAGTCTGTGAGGTAAGAACCCTGAAACACAGAAAGTAAGTACATCACTCAACTTCGCTGTTAGCATTTGGATACGATGTTTCCCTCAAACATCTGTCAAAGGTTTGATTCCCAGCTAATGTTTCTGTTGAAAGAGGATTGGTACCAACCACACCAATAGATTACTCCACTGATGGGTTCCTACCTGGATGGGTTATTATGTGATGGTGCCTAGTCACTAGGGGTGTGCCTTTGAAGGAAGAGTGTGTCCTGTCCACTGACCCTTCCTTTCTTGCTATTTCCACTTCCTGCCTACCATGAGGTGGGCATCTTTGCTTTGCCACATCCTAACTCTCTACCTGCCCCAAATCAACTGAATCAATTAATGTGGAATGAAACTTTAAGCCTTGAGCTAAAACAAGCCTCTCCCCTGTGTGGTTTTTCTTACTGTCATAAGAAGTGACAAATGGTTTATGGTCTAAGCATGAGCCCTGAGCTTTGGAGCATCTGCCCTCAACCTATTCTTCTACACCCTTTCTCTATAACCACTATTTTCAAGTCAGCTCTGGTCCACACTATGCAGCTTTTATTCTTAATGGTTATAATAAGCACCTTGAAATGTTGCTGTGGACACTGATCCTTTGAAAGGAAACTAACTCTCAGAGAGGGCGAGTGATTTCTTCTAGGTCATATGATTCTTTCTGGTTTTTTTTGGAGTAACATCAAACATCATTATTCAGATTAACATAAAAAAAGTCAGGAAGCATCAACAACCAGTGATAGGAAGAAATGTCATGGAAGACAAATTCTGGAGAGATACATGGAGACCAGTCTGCCACTGTATCAGGAAAAGGAAACTGTAGGTAGACCCCAGGTCACAGAAAGTACCTTTAGGCCAACAGGAAGTGGAAGACTTCCCAGAGCCAGTCTCTCACTGATGTTTCTGAGGGTCAAGTGACTGATCTTCCACATTCTTCCCTTTCTTTCCCTTTCTTTTTCCTACCTATGATTATACAAAAAGATTTCTATTCCAAGATTTAGTTTTTCCAGGTTTGATAATTTAAAACTTCATTTATCTAAGACCAGTTATTCAGAATTGCCTCTCCTATACGGAAGGTGTCTGGCAATTGTTTGATTTGAGAGCAGCTGAGTGAGTAGTCTTGGGATAGAAGTAGTATGGGACCTTCTCTAGAATATCATAAAAGATACCAATCTGGGGTACAATGTAAGTTCTCAATTAGAACGTTATTATTCCTTACATCCTTTATCTTATCAGCATTAAACTCACCCATCCAACTTCTTATTTTCTGAGTCAGGCATTTCCAGTTCTAAAGCATACAGGCATTTGCATGAAGAACCTTGACTTTGATGCTCTGATGTATAATAAGGCATAAAAGATGCTATTGAAGTAAAACACCTCCTGAACAGTGTTACAGTGTCTCTCTACCCTCCCACCTACCCCACCTACCCCCGCTCATACCCCACTCTACCATGAGCCACTGGTAAATTCTCATCTACCCAAGTTCAGCGTGCTGCACTATTGAAGTATGTCCTGGTGTTTTTGAGACATCTGTGCATTTAAATAGAGTCATTAGCTACACAGGGAAGTCAAATCCATACAGCTTGTTTATTAAATGCTCATAAAGTTAATGTCCTACCTCAGAGCAAAACAACCATTGAGTTCATAGAAAACTGTTATTGAAATGCTGAGATGTACTTTCTTCTCACTACTGCCTGATGACTGCAGCAGCCTTTTGTCTAATACATGAACTGAGCTGTGCCTACGTCACCAAATCACCTGCTGGTATTTTTCTACCCAGCTCATTTAAAATTATACAGGTCTTGCTATCACAAAATACAGCTTAAATTATGGTACCAGTTAAATATTTAATTACCCAATATATTTCTCAAGTATTATTTAAGGGAAAGGCAGCGTATTTCCCCAAATAGGTAGTAGTTAATTTTATAGGAGCAATATTTTTTTCCCTTCTGCTTCTGCCTGCATAAAACTAATTCTACTGACCCTGAACATTCTCACTGTGGCGGCTCCATCAAAGATTGAGCAGGATAAAGGAGCCAGCAAAGGTGAATGAGTGTAAGTCTATCCAAAATAAGGGTATAAAAATTGGAATCCAGATTAGTCATAGTTTGTTTATACCAAACTTGACATACACCTAGCTGTGCTGGGAAGAGGGAATGCCAGTTGAGGAATTGTCTCCATTGGATGGGTGGGCAAGTATGTCTGTGGAGCATGTTCTTGATTGCTGATTGATGGGGGAGGGCCTAGTCCACTGTGGGCAGTTCCATTCCCAATCATATGGCTCTGGTTTGTTTAGGAAAAGCAGCTGAGTATACTAAGCAACTCTTTGGTCTCTGTTTGAGTTTCTCCCTCCAGGTTCTTGCCTTTTGAGTTCCTGGCTTAACTGCTCTTGGCATCAGACAATGTGTGTTTTTGATTTTTTTTTTTGTTTGTTTGTTTGTTTTCTTTTGTTTTTTTCAAGACAAGATTTCTCTGTGTAGTTTTGGTGCCTGTCCTGGAACTCGCTCTGTAGACCAGGCTGGCCTTGAACTCACAGAGATTCACCAGGCTCTGCCTCCTGAGTGCTGGGATTAAAGGTGTGCACCACCACTGCCCCGGCCAGACAATGTGTTTTTATTTTCCATAAAACTGACTTATTACATTAAAAAAAACATTCAGGCTAACATTATTCAGTTTTGTTAATTCTTTCCTATCTTCCTCATAATCTGTAATCTTAAACATTTTTTGCCATAGAAAATGTACTGATTATTTGCCAATTGCCTCCTAGTACTTATCATTTGCATTGTTTTGGTATCAATACCTCAGATGTCTGGGAACTGGTGGCATGCAGGAGTTCGTGATACTGACCTCCCTGGGCTGGACAGTTTGGAGAAGAGAGACTTGCAGTGGCCATGCATACTTCAAATCATCTAACACTAATATCTTAAATCAGGCATTTTTGAGTGACTGCTATGTGAGAGTAGTACCAGGTTCTAGAGGGAGGGCACTGTGGCTTTTCAATCTTTCTGTTGTCTTTCAGTGATTTACAGAATTACAGCAATGTAACAGATGTGGATATAAACAGAGCACCCCCGTGAGAATAGCCATGACAGAGAAGTCAGCTACATCGTTTATATTTTGATTGACAATAAAGGGAAGCCAGTGGTGTGGGCCTACTATACTGTGGGAAATGAATTCTTTGGGAGCGCCTTGATGGGAAGCTGTTGGCATGGGGAAGCTCTTGGGAGGCTGACTTGGGAGGTGAGCATCCTCAGATCCCTTGTGATTGGTTAAGGGTGTGATTGATTGTCTTTCTTTAATTGGTCCTAAGTTGGAAACAGGGGTAAAAATTAGGAAGATTACCAATTATTAAATGTGTTCCAGTCCATTTGGGTGATTGATGAAGATTCCGTTTGGTTTCCTAGACTGTCACTTGACCGAGCAGTTTGGCTTCCTTCAAATCTGACCTACGGCAGGCTCACTTCCTGGTTGGCTGATTATCATAGACAAAGAGGCCGGTTTCCTAGGCAAGGATGATGCAAGTTGTGGACCAAAGTCTATTTTTGCGTTTGGTCTGGTGTTCATCCATTTGTATATTAAATCCTTCACAGTGTGCCAAACACAAGGGCAACTCAAGAGCAAAGAGAAGAATAGAACAAAGAAATGTAATGAGTTCTGTGAATCTGATAGTTTGATTCTGGATGAACTATTTTGGATAATATATTTGTTTTTGAGAAATAACAGAGTATGTGTAATACACCTGTCTCAGTGTTCTCATGCTCTTTGGACTCATACATACCAATAAAAGCTACTAGAGAACCCAGAAGAATTTATGTCCATTGATGTTATTGTATAAGGAATTAAACCTGAATAGTATTTAAATTGTATATTAGTTCATGAAAACACTAAGCACAAACAACATGATAATTGTTAGTGTTAAGAACTGGAGAGTTGGACCCTTACTCTTATCCCTGTCACTCAAATGCAGTTACCTGGAATAACAACCTCCCCAATTCTGACTAGAAAGGCAGGTAGTCTGTATGAAAAATCTTTCTTTATTCTGCCCATTGTCTCTGCTTGGCACCATTAGCTTCCTCCATTGGGATTTCTAGGAAAGTTCTGAGCACAGCAAGTGAAAACAAACTCCTGGATCCTGAAATTCTTTCAAAGTTGATCAGATGCTAAGGAAGCCTTACAGGAAGCCTTACATGATTAGGGGAGTAATGTTCCTGTTTTTCTAATGATAGTCCAATTGTAAAACATTGATATGTTAATCAAGGAATGAATGAACTTTTGGCCACTATCCCTGGATCCTTTAAACTAAATCACCCATATAAAAGGCTGAGCTAGACCCCTATGGCATATTACTAACATTTTACCATAGATTAGAGGGAAAGTTGGATGGTACTCATCATTTCATCCTGGGTAAGCTATAGGGATGAACTCTTTTCTTTTCCCTCAGTGATGGACATTGAAGCTAGGGCTTTGTGCACACATCTTTTCCCAGACTCCTTAGCCTTCCCTTTTAATTAAAGTAAGAGCACAGAAAGAATTTTTCCCCTGCTCCCACCCCTTTGGAATTTTTCAAAGCAAGTAACTGCCTGGTCAATGCAAAACTCATAAAATTTCATCTATACCATTAATTCGTCACAAATTCACAACCCATTGGAAGCAAGAGGAGGATAATTGGAAGTATTTTTCTCACATACTGTCCAGCCAGAATCTGTGAAGACTGTAATAAGTCTGAAGCTGTGAATTTTGAGAGTGAAATTCCAGATGAAGTTTTGTAAGACATAGCCACAAAGGGCTGAAAATTGAGATTGGAGGAGAGAGGCTTCTTGTTTCAGAGCTGGTGGAAATTGTCTCAGGTTTGCAGAGGGCTTCTCTCATAATGAGTGGGACTAACTTTCACAAGGAAGAGAGGAAGAGAGTCTTGGAAGACAGACTTACTTGTTTCATAGGATGTGTCCAGGGAGGCTCTGGTGAATCACTTTAGCACAGAGACCCTGTTTCCAATTATCAAGTCTGTGAGGGACTCTTTGGAGGGTCTTGCTTAAGATGTCTGTTTTTGAGCCTCCTTCCATGTCTACCAAGTCAGAATTGCTCTTTGACCAGCAGGAACTCTAGGTCTTTTTTAATACGCTTCTAATTTGATAATTAGCATTCTACAAAGCAGACGCTGTGTGGCCTGACATACCTCCTCTCACACTGTGTCTGTTCGTGATGAGATGGATGCAAGCTTAATTTATTAAGATCAGATAGCTCTAGGTAGTGGAACAGACTCTTCACAGAGCCCCTCCTGATTTCCAGAGCCAGAGAACAGCCTTTGCTTGGCTCCAATGTAGCTGACAGCTGAAAACCTTTTATTTGAAATAGCTGGGGTCTGGGGGTTGTGTGGCTTGAAGAACAGCATCAATGTTTCAAGACTCACAGCATAACTTGGTGTACAGTGGGTCTACCAGCTCCTAATCTTTTCTTCTCGATGTTCCACCCTGTCTTCTGTCCCTCTCTTCAAGACCAGAAACACTTCCCTTATGGTTAATGACTTGCTTCTAGTCTTTGTTCTTCTCCATCTTATTTACTTCTCTCTTAGCCATGGACATCTTGAAGCATTTTCTCTCTCTCAATTCCCTTCAGAGTAGTTTTCCATTCTGCGTCGCGCCATGGATGAAAGTGGGCAAGTTTCAATACCATCTCTCCCCAGCTCAAGCAAAGAGAGGCTGCTTTCTCAAGCTCCTGCATTTACAACAGATATTCTCCCTTTTAAAAAGGCATGTCAGCATGTCTTCACAAATCCTAATGAGTAGAGCAAACCGACCTCTTTGGGAACCCAGGGAAGCATTCATCCAACTCCCAAGTGTTGCCTAGACAAGGCAGCAAGTTAAGTCTAGAAAAAAAATGCTATGACATATCTTTTAGAGTGTGGGTTGAGGAACACAGGGATACATCCATCTTTGATTCTTTCCACAAGATGAACCCCAGGGGGGATGGCAGATCTTCTGGGAAGATTTCAGGTCATCTTAAAATTAGATGATAGAAAGACAAAGAGTATGAGAGAGAGGTTCAAGACATGGCACGTACAGAAGAGTTCACCATGACCTGATACTATTTTTTGCTCTATTTTTATGAGAAAAATGTAATAGTAATTAGTGCCTTTGAAACCTTTTAATATGGATATTCCATACAGAGAAGGAGAATAAATAAATGAAGATGTCAGCAATAGTTAAAACTTGATACACCTGAATGAAATCTTGTTATTGACACAGATATATGAATAAGCTATCATTTAGATATTGTCTGTAGCTCTTCCTTCTTACTCTGGACTCCCAGAAACTTCATAATAGGCCCATGCGAGCTTGTCATTTAGGTGCTGGCTACTTGAAGGTGTGCATTTGTATCTGATGGTGTGAGACTGTGCTCACTTTTCTATAAATATTTAGTCAAAAAGCATGTTTAGCTTCCCTCCTAAGTTTTATTCATGCATTTTTAAGCTCTCATATTCATTACCATTCTTCCTCCCTATTATTTCAGCTACTCAAGTTGGGGGCTATTTATTCTTATCTTTGAAAGGCTGGAGAGAGAAAAAAATCACCTCTCAAGAACCAGTACTGCCTTCTGCCTAGGAGGCCAGGCCCTCATGGCCTGCCTGGGTTCAGCTTCTTAGCTGCTTGGTCCTAGAGCCCAACTAATTCCTCTCAAGTCCAGCTTTGTTTTTTCAGCCATAAAATAGATACAATTAGAATATTTACCTTATAATTGTAAAGGGCAATCAAAGGAGCATGTGTCTCAAGATATACTAGCTTTTCTTTTCTTTTTTTTTTTTTGGTTCTTAGCTCTTTTATTTTATTTTATTTTATTTTATTTTTTTGAATTTATTTTGTTTTATTTTACAATATAATTCAATTTTACATATCAGCCATAGATTCCCCCGTTCTCCCCCTTCCTGCCGCGCCCCCTCCCCCCAGCCCACCTCCCATTTCCATCTCCTCCAGGACAAAGACTCCCCCTAGGATTGGGATCAACCTGGTGGACTCAGTCCAGGCAGGTCTAGTCCCCTCCTCCCAGGCTGAGCCAAGCGTCTCTGCTAAGCCCCAGGTTTCTAACAGCCAATTCATGCACTGAGCACAGGACCCGGTCCAACTGCCTGGATGCCTCCCAAACAGATCAAGCCAATCAACTGTCTCACCCATTCAGAGGGCCTGATCCAGTTGGGGGCCCCTCAGCCATTGGTTCACAGTTCATGTGTTTCCATTCATTTGGCCACTCGTCCCTGTATTCCATCCATCTCTGGTCCCAACAACTCTTGCTCACATAAAGCCTCCTCTTTCTCGCCAATTGGACTCCTAGAGCTCCACCCAGGGCCTGACCTTGGATGTCTGCATCCAGTTCCCTCAGTCATTGGATGGGGTTTCTAGCACGACAATTAGGGTGTTTGGCTATCCTATCACCAGAGGAGGTCAGTTCGGGCTATTTCTCGACTATTGCCAGCAGTCTATTGTGGGGGCATCTTTGTGGATTTCTGTGGGCCTCTCTAGGACTTTGCTTCTTCCTATTCTCATGTGGTCTTCATTTATCATGAACATTCCTTGTGTTCCCTCTCTGTTCTTGATCCAGTTGGGATCTCCCGCTCCCCCAAGTTCTCTTTCCCTTGCCCCTTGACCCTCATTACCCCCACTCACATCCAGACTGTTCATGGAGATCTTAGAAAATTGGGAATCAATCTCCCCCAAGATCCAGCTATACCACTCTTGGGCATATACCCAAGGAATGCTCAATCATACCACAAGGGCACTTGCTCAGCTATGTTCATATCAGCGTTATTTGTAATAGCCAGAACCTGGAAACAACCTAGATGCCCTTCAACCGAAGAATGGATAAATAAACTGTGGTACATATATACAATGGAATACTACTCAGCAGAGAAAAACAATGACATCATGAGGTTTGCAGGCAAATGGAGGGATCTAGAAAAAATCCTCCTGAGTGAGGTAACCCAGACTCAGAAAGACAAACATGGTATGTACCCACTCATAGGAGAATACTAGTTGTGGAACAAGGATGACTGGACGGCTACTCACAACACCAGGGAGGCTACCTGGAAAACAGGACCCCAAGAAAGACACGGGGATCGCCCAATGACAGAGATACTAGCTTTTCTTATTGGTGTAAACCAAGTAAAAAGCTAAGTTATGCTTTGCCATTCTGAAACTACCCCCTCCTCATATAAGTTTCTTGGGTCCTGACCCCCCCCCCCACCATGTGGATTCCTTTCTGAACATGTAGACGCTCTTCTAGCTGCTGGTTACCTTTAAGTTGTATGAACTCTAGGCTCCACATGGCTTGGATCCACCCAGCTGTAGGGCAGTGGGGCAAAGGAGAAGGCAGCGTGGTAGCAGCATGTCGGAGGCTGTTGATTCTCGTTGCAGAAAGAATGGTGTTCAAGACAAAGATGACGGACTGAAAGAAGAGGGAGGAAGGCCATGAGGAGGGAGAGCGGGAAATGGGTTATTAAAAAGGGCACAGTGTTTGTAAAAGTGCATCGCAGAATTCAGTTCCAATCTCACAGTAATGTGAATATTTGATGTGGGAACTCTCCAAGAGGGACAGGGAAGTTTATTGTTCTCCTGATCTGTTGAATTCCTATTGGATATTTGATATTTGAAAGACTACCATATCTTAGTCATCTATCCTAGAGAAACCACACTGGACTGCATTCAGCTATCAGTTTCCAGGGATTCTGGGTCCTCAAATTCAACTCACTGTGGTAGAAAATATTTGAAAAGGAATTTATGTTATTACCAAATATGTATTTTTTTCTTGATGTTATTTACTAAACAACACAGTACAACAGCTATACACATAGCATTTAGTTTTTATGTGGAACTAGGCATTATAAGTAACCGGGATATGATTCAAGCATATGGGATAATGTGCTTATGTTATAGAAAATATCATTGTATTTTTATATGAGACTTGAACATTGGCAGACTTTGGTATCCACAAGTGGTCTTGGGCTCAATCCTCCTTGGATACCCACTGATGAATGTACTTATTTATATGTAGAAATGCCTCATTCTTCTCTTCTCCCTCCAGAGGATAGAATATTAAAGTCATAGAAAGACAACTTGCTGGCCAGATACATATGTTATGGTGAGAACTGGGTCTCTATTGTCCAACAAGACGTGGATGGGGGCTGCAGTCCATCCTTAATGTGAGCTCTCCAAATGAAGGCTCCTGCTTCCATGCTTCCAATCACACTTTTGGTCAAGTTGTGCCATCTGGAGGCAGCATAGATTCTGGGGCCTGTAGGGATGACTTCTAGAGAACTGGATATATTTAAGTCAGACAAAGAATTGTCATCTTGGGATCAAATTCAGACTCATTGTGTCTAGAACTGTAAACCTTCTGGGACTTGGCTGGTACAGGTGCCTTTCTGGACCAGGGTTTGTATGTATATGGATCTTTGCTGGACTCCCCTTCCAGCCTCCGTGACTATTCTGAACAGTTTGCCTTAGAACAGTTCTCACTGAATTTTTGCTTCTTTTTCTAATGAATGGCTGAATTTCTAGCACAGCTAGTAGTTTGCTTGGTAAAGAGGACTTCATTCCTCCTGTAAATATGTTTTCCAAATTGTTTCTCTTTAATTTTCTTATGTGTTTTAGACACATTTCAGTATTACTCTTACACCTATGACCTCTTTAAAAAAATGAATGCTTTAAAAAGGTAAGACATAATAGCAAAACACCGTAGAACAATAAATATATTTTTGTTATTTTGAAATGATAGCCCACTTTACAACTCAAGTTGGTGCTCCAAATATAAGTACAGTGGAAAATTCTGTGAATGCTAAAGACATGTTAGAATGACAGTGTCAGGGCAAGGCACAGAATTCAGAATTGAAACTAGAAAAAAGTAAAAATTATATGTCGCTTAAGGCTTCAAGTGTTTATCAGTATCAGAAGGGAAGAATGTGAAACACTGTTGGGTAGTCTCAGATTAGTTCCCATCATCCTTTATAAGTGCCCTTTCCTTCTTCAGTAGCCGTGGGAGGCAGATGTCCCTGAGGCCCCTGCAGACTCTGTAACCTGCCTCTGATGCTCAGGCCCAGCTGTAGTTTCCATCCTGGTGACACTAAGTGTCTCTCCTCCCCGCAACCAACCACACAGATGTTTCCAAATTTCATAGGGGCTTTCCTGAACAGGTCAGCTAACTACATCTATGCTTGCCAACTATAGCCTGGAAATGCAGGGCCATAAATCCCCTTTTCTGCCAGCCATTGTAGCTCCCAGTTAAAAAAATATTGGAGCCAGTGGAAAAGTCCTCCAGCCTCCAATGTTATAAGAGGACAGTTATTAAAATTTCTGTATATTTTTAGGAAATTATAATGCCACTGAGACATCCTTATTCTCACACATGCACACACACACACATACACACACACACACACACACACACACACACACACACACGAAGGAAGGAAAAGACAACATACAGATATATTTTTTATAGCCTTAGTAATATATCTTTATGAAGAACCTACAAAATATATCTTTGCATTTCCTGTTTCTCTTTTCCTGTCCAATCTAACTAGTTTGCTTCTTCTGTCATGGAAAATACTAGTCTAGCTGCTTAAACAACAGCAATAGCAATTCATTCTTTTATTCATTTTATCATTCAAGAGGCTGTGAAATCCAAGGTAAAAGCATACCAGCAGGCTTGCTTTTGAAATCTCATTGAAAACACTCAAAAAAGAGAGTTTTCATACTGTCCCTGGTTTATAATGAACTCCCCTTGCTATATGTCCCCATAAGAGTGGAGAAGAAGGGGTGAGGGAGGGAAGTAGGAGAGGGGGCTTCATGGAGCATAGCTACTTGCTTTCTCTTCTCATAAGGATGCTAATCTCATCATGGGACTACCTTCTCAGTGTCATCTAAACCGATCATGTCCTAGAGGCTCCACTACCACCTACCATCATCTACAGCTTAAGACTTCCATATCTGTGTTGTGAGAGACAGAATTAATCAGCATATAATATTTGCTGGGAGTTAACGTGCTTCCCATTATCACTCACCAAATAAGCTACCTCCTCCCAAGTTTTCTTTTCAAGCTGTTTGTAGAGGATGGGCATTTAAGTATTGTGTTCCTTTAGTTGTTTTTTTCTTTGTTTAATTTTGGTGC